>JASPKP010007110.1:0-13243 GCA_030674155.1 Stramonita haemastoma
ACAGAAAAAAATGCCTTTTCAAGACATGGGTTTTCCAAAAAAAAAAATGGGGGGGAGGGGATAGTCAGGGGTCAAAAGCACTCGCTTTTTTCCCACCCTTTTGGGTTTGGGGTTTTTTTTTTTTGTAATTAATTCGGGTTTTTTTTCTTTTTTTTTTTTCTTTTTTTATCGAGGAAAATGAAATAAACTTATTGGGGTTTTTTTTTTCCACCCCTGGGGGATGGTTTTGGAAAATGTAAATCTGTTCCCACCGGCACACAAATGGCCTACTCTTACAAAAGGGGAAACAGGATTTAACGTGGGAGCAAGATGTTCTGTGTCCGTTCAAAACAGGGGGCCTGGGAAAAAAATGTCTCATCCAAAAGACTTTTGAAAAGAATGGAGTAAAACACTGATGCTAACTCCAGGTAAAAAACCCCCCTCGAAGGGGAATCGAACACAGGTCGTAAAATTTTGGGGGAGCGCAATTTCTGACCACTAGGCTATCCCTTTCCCCGGGGTTAAAGGGCAAAGGTTTTTTAAAGGGGCAGCATTGGGCGGGTTTTAACAACTAAAAGGGGTTTTAACGTTTGTGCGTTTTTGGTGGTTTTCAGAAAGTCACTCAGCTAAACCCAGCTGAAAAGGGGGAAACCCCCCCTCCCCCCCCCCTTAAAAAGGGAAATTGGAAACCCGGGTCAAAAAATTTGCTGGGCAATTTTTCAAACCCACTGGGCATATTATAAAAAATATATATACATATAAAAAAATTTATATATAAAATATAAATATAAAAAATATATATTATAAAATATATATGTTTTGTGTGTGTGTGTTTGTGTGTGTGTGGTGTGTGTGTGTGGGTGTGGGGTGTGTGTGTTTTGTTGATTTATTTTTTAAATTTTTTTAAATTTTATTTTTTTATATCGAGGAAAAAGGGATAAGAAATTCTTGTGTTTTTTTTCATCCAGTCCCCGTGCGAATCGCCTTTAAATGTACTTTTCCCCAACCGGTACCCCGTTTGACCCACTCTTAAAAAAAAGGGGAAAACAGGTTTTAACGTGTGCGCAAGATGTGTGTGTGTGTGTGTTGTGTGGGGTTGGGTGTGTTTTGGGGGTTGGGGGGGGGTGCGTGCGTGTGTAGGTGCGTGGTTGTGTGTGTGTGTTCGTGCGTGCGTGTGGTGGGGCCTGCGTGCGTGCGTCGCGGGGTGTGTGTGTGTGTGTGACCAAAATCACTCCCCCCCCTACATAAACTAAGGCTACGAATCGGCTATGCAGGACGGGAGTGAGGGGGGGGAGGGGGGGGGGGGGGGGGGGGGTGTGGGGGGAAGGGGGGGGGGGGGAGGGCCCGTGATGCGAAAGGTCAGAACCGCCTCTGTAGGGCCCTCTGAAACTGCGTGCTACTTTTGCCCGGGCCCAGGGGATCGTGGTCGACTGTAATTTTTACATTTGTCTTTTGCACCCCCCCTTTGTAACGTCAAAAACCTGACCTCGCAAAAACAAAAAAAAAAAAAACACAAATCACGACCCCCCCCTCCCCTCCCACCCCCCACCCCCCAACCCCCCCCCCCAATTGGGGTCCTGTTTTGTCCCAGCTTGTAAGCGGGCAGATCTAACAAAAACAAATGGCTGGACAAGGATTAATGGGACTAAGGCCAATGTCCTTATTTCCTGAAAAGTGGACACCCAAGTTCTGTTAAAAACGAAACGTGGGCAGAATCTCAAAAATCGGCCTTGCGCTTTTGGGGGTTTATGGGGTTTTTGGGTTTTTTTTGGGGGGGGGCCCTCACACACACACGACTTTTTGGAGGGGGTTCCCCTCTCTTCTCTGTCTCTCTCTGTCCCCTTGTTCTGTATCTCTGTCCCCCTCTGTAAACTCTTCTCTGTCCTGTCCTTTTCTCTGCTCTGTTTTCCCCTCTCCTCTCTCTCCCCCTCCTCTCTCCCTCTCTCTTTTCTCTCTCTCCCTCCAAAACTGCCAAAAACATTTTCGCTGGGAATTTGACGACCCGGGTTCGTTTCCCGGGCGAGGAATTTTTTTTTCCTGGGGGTTTTCATCTTTCTGACCCCCACTCTCCCAAAAGTCCTTCGGATGAACTTTTTTAAAAAAGGGGGCCCTTTTCAACCATGCGAACAAACTTGCTCACAACCCTTAAAATTTCCGTTCCGCTTTTCGGGAAGAGTTGGCCACGTGTGCCGGTGGGGGAAAAGAGACATTTACCCAAAAAAACTTACACACGGGGAAATGGGGTAAAAAAAACACAAAAAGGGGCTTTTTCCTTTTTCCTCGATATAAAAGAATTTAAAACAAACCCAAACAAATCAAAAACAAATCCAAAACAAAACCAAAAATTCCCCTCTCTCTCTCTTATCCTCTCTCTCTCTCTCTCTCTCTCTCTCTCCCTCCCCTCTCTCTCTCTCCCTCTCCCCCCTCTCTTCTCCCCTCTCTCCCCCCTCTCTCTCTCTCTTTCTCCTCTCCCTCTCCCCCCTCTCTCTCTCTTTTCCCCTCTCTCTCTTTCCCCCCTCTCTCTCTTTTTCTCCCCTCTTCCCCCTCTCCTATCTTTCGTCTCTCTTCCCATCTCTCTCTCCTCAACCCCTTTTCCTCTCCCCTCTCTCTCCCCTCTCTCCTCATCTCCCTCTTCCCCTCCCCCCCCTCTCTCCCTCTCCCCCTCTCTTCTCTCTTTCTCCCCTCTCTCTCTCTCTCTCCTCCTCCTTTTCCCTCTCCTCCTCTCTCCCCCCTTCTCTCTCTCTCTCTCTTCTCTCTCCGTCCCAAACAGGGGTCGGGGGGCTGCTACCATGTTTCCTTAATCAAGTTCGCTGATCGTCCCCACTTTCTTTTAATAACGCTGCCTTCTCTAGCACCCCCCCCCCCCCCCACCACCACCCCCCCCCCCCTTTTCCACTCCAGGGAATCCCGAGGATTCTTTCTGGTACAGTCTATGTCTTTCCTTCCCTCCCCCCCCCCCCCCCCAAATTCCCAAACCCCCCTTTACCCCCCCACATTGGGACTTTTTTTTTGGGAAGGGGGAGGGGGGGGGTTCCAGGGTTATTTATCCTTTATTGCCTAAAACCCACCCTTTCATTGCCCCTTTATTGCTTTTGTTACTTATGAACGGATCTCACCCCATAAAAAAAGGTAGGGGTGCCCCATAACCCTTGGGGGGCGTAGGGAGCGGGGCATCAAAACCCCTCTTTTTCCCCTTGGGGCCAGAAATTTTGAGGGGGGCCCGCCCATCTCCTCCCCTCTCTCGGGGCTTTACCTTCCCTGACTTAAAAGGGGCAGGTCCCCATTGCCCCAGGGGGAACGGGGGGAACTGCCCTTAAAACCCCAAAGGCGTGAAAACGGTCACCCACCCCTTTGGGTTTAAACCACGCTTGCGGGTTTTAACGTTGGCGGGGGGGAAAGCGAGGCTCGACCATTTGAGCTATCCCTCCCCACCCCCCTTTTTTTTTTTATATAAAAATTTTCCAAAGTGTCAGTTTTTCGTCAAAAAAAGGGGAAACGCCAAAATTTCTTTTTACCTGGCATATTTCCCCAAAAACCAAAAAGTAAAAAAAAACAAAGAAAGAAAAGGGTTGATTTTTTATGATCATGGCTAGTTTTTTTTTTTTTTTAAATTAAAGATTAAAAGAAAGGCTTGTTTGGGTTTTTCTGTGATTTTTTTTGTTTTCATGTCCACATGGAAAGAAAAGGTTTCCCACTGCTTTGGGGGGGGGGGGGTTTCTCCCTGGGTCAAACACTTTGCTTTCCCCAAGCAAAGGGGTTTTTAAAAAGCCTGGATGGGTTTCCGTTGGATGGGGGACCTTTTAAATTTTTCGCCCCCTTGGTTCAGTACAGTTCCCCCCTTTTTTTCCCGCTGAAATTGGGCCCCATGTCCCCTTTAGGGGGAGGGAAGGGGGAAAGCCGAGGGAGAGGGAAGGGGACCCCCCCCCTTTAATTTGCTGGCCCCCAGAAAGTGAGGTCAACCCCCCCCCTCGCTCCCCCCTGACCGATAGGGTTTTGGGGGAAAAAACCCCTTCCCCTTTTTTCTATGGGGGTTTTTTGAGGGGGTGGGGCGGGAAAACCCAGTGGTCGAAAAATTTCACTGGCAAAAATTTTACGACCCGGGGTTCGTTCCCGTTGGGAGGGGGGGGTTTTTTCCCCCGGAGTTAACATCAGTTTCTGACTCCCCCCCCCCCCAAAAATTTTTGGAAAGAACTGTAAAACCCAGGCCCCCCCCTGCAAAAGCCGCAGAAAATCTTGCCACAGTTAAAATTTTCCCGTTCCGTTTTTTTTTTATGAATAAGCATCCCCCCCCTTTCTGTAAAAACTGTGCCCAGAAAAATTTCCCCCTTTTTTATCTCTCTCTTTTGTTCTTTCCTTTCTCCTGTCCTTCCTGCTACATCCCTTTTTGGGTTTTTTAACAGATAATAAAATTCCACAAAGCGGCCGGACGACGACGACGACGAAGACGAAAAGAAAAAAAGGGAAGGGGAAAAAAAAGAAAAAAGAAAAAAGAAGAAAAACAACAAAAACAAAAAAAACAAAAAAGAACAAGAAGAAAAAAAACAATAAGAACGGGGAAAAAGAACAAAAAAAAAAGAAAAAAAAAAAAAACACAAAAAAAAAAAAAAGGGAAAAAAAAAAGAAAAGAACAAGAAAAAAAAACAAGAACAAGAAAAAAAACATGAACAAAAACAAGAAAGCCCAAAAAACATGAACTTAAAAAAGAACATGAAAAAGAACCCCAAAAACAAGAAAGGGCTGTTTTTTCCCCGTTTTGTCATGTCTTTTCTCAATGCAAAAATTTCGGGTTGGGCCCCCTTGGGAAAGGGGGGGAAATTAAATTCACATGCCCCCCTGCTCGGGGCCCCTTTTAAAAAAATTTTTCTTCTCTCTTCTCTTCTTTTCTCTTTTCCCTCTTTTCCCCTTTCTCTCTCCTTTTTCCCCTCTCTCTCTTAAAATTTTCTCCCCACGAAAAAGATTTTTATGGGGGCCTTTTTCCCCCCGCCCCCCAAAAGGCCAAAACGGTTGCCCTACAGCCTCAAGTATGCTGCCCCCCCACATCAAAAACAGCCCTTTTGACCCCCCCCCACCATGGGCCCCAAACCAAAAAACAGAGGACCCCAAAACCCCCCCTCCCCTGCTGCAAAAAGGGGGTATCTAAAAAAAAAAACCGGGGGTCCCGGGATTTCCTTTTTCATACCCATTTTCAGGGCCCGCCCCCCCCCCAAACCCCCAGAACGAAAATGTGTTTCAACAGACGACTTCCCTTATCCCGATCTACAACGACCCTACGTTCCCCCACCCCCCTGCCCCCCCAAACCCCACCCCCAGTTTTTGTGTTTTCCCGGCCCCACCCGCCCCCCCCTTCCCCCCCCCGTGCCCCCTTTTTGACCAAATCCAAACGGCTTTAATACCTTAGAAAAATTGGGGTATTTTCCCACTCCCCCACCAAAAAAAAAAATAAAACAATTTCTTCGTATTATATCTTTTTTCTTTTTGGGGGGAGGGTTTTCCCCCCTGATGCAGTTTTCTTGAAAGATAGCACACAGTGTTTTGTTTAGGGCCGAAAAATTTTACCAAAAAAAGTTTTGGCCCCAAAATTTCAGGATCTTACTTTTTGTATGTCAACCTTTTTTAACCCTTTTTGAATTGTGAAAAAAGGGTTAGTAATTTTTTTTTGACTATTTTTTCCTGTTGGGGGCTTTCGGGGGGTTTTTTTTTCATTTTTCTTCCACTTTTTTATTTGTCCTCATTTTTAAATTTCTTTATTGGAATGAACAAAAAATTTTAATACACATGAACATACGAGCAAAAAAACAACACCAAAAAGATTACGAAATGTTTCCCGTCTCCCCCGCCCCATATCTTTTATTCGTTTTACCTGTGTTTTGACTGATACTGAATATATATCAGTTTTCTGTCTACTTGTGCCCCCCTGATCATGCCTGAAAGTGCAGCACACACATGACTGTCAGTGCAAACATACTCCATTCGAAAAGATTGATAAAAATTTTTTTCCAATCGTGCTTTTTGTGTCCAACCTTTGTCTTCATGAACTGCCCGTTTTTCATCAGGATTGTAATCGGGTGTGACTTTGCTTCTGTTTCGGTGTTCTTTTTTTTTAAATTTTTCACATCTTATTGTCTTGAGTTCAAGGGTGTTTTATTTTTTTATTTTTTCCACATTTTTTGCATTGACTGTTCAAGGTGATTTATATTGTTTTTGCTATCTTCATAAATATTTTTTTCTTTTTTTTTTCCCCCTTTCCCTTTTTTATAAATGTAACCCCTACTTGTGCTTCAGATTGTGGTTTTGGTATATTTACGTGTTTTTCCATTAAATTGGGGCAGGATTAACTGAATCAATATATACCACACATATAATATAATAATTATTAAATATATATTATTGTGTGTTGTATTTTTTCAATTTTTTTTATATATATATATATATTTTTGTGTTTTATTATAGTGTTTATTGATTTTTTCCCTTTCTTTTTTCCTTTTATCCTCTACCCAACCAAAGGCCACTCAACTCCCCCCCCCCCCCCCCCCATTTTAAAATCTTCTCTTTAATTCTTATCTTCCCCAAAATTTTAAACACCTATCACTTTTCTCATAAACTAACTAACTGATGTATTCAAGACATACTTCTGGCCCCAAAGGGATTACCATCTGCCACCTAAACATAAACCATCAATAAATAAAAATTTAAAGAATTTAAACACTCATCAAAAAATCAAGGAAAACCCCATTTACATACTGGGCTTTTGAGCAAAAATTTTTAAAAACATAAAAAGACACAGACATATTATTCCAGGTTACAAAATTACGAAGAACCCACAGCTTTCCAAGAAATGGGATCTTAATCTAATTAGTGAATCAAACATTTAAACATCTTTCCCCTCTAGAATGTCATGAAGTAAATCTATCTGGATTGAAGTTTCGTAAAAAGGGCTCCCCTATTTTAATTGGGTTTTGTTACAGAATCCCAGAAAGAAAAAATTGACGACAAATTTGACTCCATGAGAATGAAGTTATTAAATCAAGGGAAGTAAACTTTTGGGGGATCAATATTGGGAAAACCTACAAAAGTACCAACAAGGCCCCAAAATTACAAACTCACTCAATCTTCCCCAAATTGTAAATTTCCCCCCACAAGATCCCCATCAAATTAAAAGCACAATAATTGATCACATTTACGTATCAAAACCCTAAAAAAACATCATAGAAACTGTGTCCCTGTCTATAATGAGTGGCACTACCAGTCTGTGCCAAAAGGTCAAAAAAAGGAACAAAAATTTCCCAAACCGGGGACACAAAATATAACCTACTTTCTTTCACAAAATTTGATGAACACTTTTTCTCCTAAAAATATGCAAGTCCACACTCTGGGAAACTTTTCAACATTACTGCCCAGACTTAGTATTGGTTCTGGATAAAGACTTTCCGAAATCTAAACAAACATCCCCCACAAAAAACCATTAGAATAAAACACGCCCAACCCGCCTTGCCACAAAGGAACTAGAGGAAGCTGTTATTTTAGAGTTTTTTCTAAAAGAACACAAATATTTAAGGAATAAAAAAAATTAAAAAAAATCCCATAAATCTCACAAAAAGGGGGGAAAAAAAAAAAAATATTTCCAAGACTTACTACCCCAAAAAAAAATTAAAAGACAGTAGGGCGGCAAAATCAAATAACAACAATCAATCATTTTAAAAATCAAATTATCAAAGACATCTCTCGAAAAAAACTTAAAAACCACTTCACATTTTTCTTCAACTAATCAGCAAATGATAATCAAATCCAATGACCTCAATAAATTAAAACAAACTGCAAAAAGCTTTTACCTTCAAAACTTTCACCCACCTTTATTTTGTTTCAGAGGTCTTAACTATCTATCACCTCAAACAACAAAAAAAGCGTGGCTTGATGGGTAGACAGCAATATATTAAAAAATTACAGCCCTTACACAGACACACTAACATATATATACAAACCCCTGCCTGAAAGAACTATTTCCCCAATGCCTTTAAATTTCAAAGTATCCCCACTCAAGTTGGTGATACCTCGATCCTCAAACTATAGACCAATCTCTATTATACCTATCCTTTCAAAAACCCCCCAAAACTATGAATAAACACTTTTGTCCCAATTTTTAAACAAATAACTTATTCATCCTAACAGCTGGAAAAAACAAAAGCACTCGTGCCATACAGCACTAACAGTTTTGTAGACAATTGGGCTTCAAACATTAAGACAATAAATTTTTGTGGAGTTTTATTGTTTGTTTTAAAAAAGCTTTTGATACAATTGACCAAAAAACTTCCCTTAAAAACTGCCCTGTAAACATTTAAACAAAAACCATACAACACTAGTTCCTATCTTACAAAAGGAAAACAGTGTGTCTAAATAGCTCTCAATTCCAAACAAAACCATTCATTAGGAAATACCACGGGGGATCCATATTGGACAATTCTCTTTTCATTAACAAAATGACCCCCCCTTTACATTCCATTCCAAAGTGAACTATTTGCTGATGCCCAAAAACCATCATAGGGCCAAAACAACATTGAAAATTTGAAACCCATTTTACAAAAAAGCACTGCGAACTTGTCAAAGGGACAGAACAAAACCCTGTCATTACCCCCAAAAAACTAAATGCATGCTTATCACCACCAAAAAAAGGGACAGAATTTATCACATAAATTTTTAAAATCTACATAAAAAAAAAAGAAATTTGAACAACCTCTCACCACAAAGTACTGGAAACAATTGATGAAAACTCAGCTGTTCTAAACCCCAATCCATCTATGCAAATACTTTTCCAAAAAGTTTACCAGTTTATAAAATTAAACCTTTTTTGACTTTTAATCAAGGAATGTTCTTTTTAACTTATATACAAACCCCAATAGACTATGCACAACCCTGGGGATTTTGCCCCTGCAAATACCTGAAACCGTTATTAGCCTTTTTAAAAAGTGGTCTTTAAAATGGTCCTATTGAAAAAAACAACCTGCAAAATGGGCATATCATTGAATATTTTTCCCCCCACACCAAAAACTAAAAAAATAAAAAAGGGATCATGATGTTTAAGATAATGACAGGGAAATGTCCCCCCCACCCTTAAGAATAAGTTCCCAATAAAACTCCGAAATAGGGAAAAACCGAGTCCCAATCCCAAGAATAGACTTGTTTAAATCTATTTTACTAATCAGTCCTACCCGTGGAACTCCCCTTTCCCGATTTAATAACCACCAATCATTAAAAACCTTCAAAAAAACACCTCGTAAACCACTTAAAACACAAAAATAACAAACCCCCCCTCCCCATTTCCCCCCCTTGGGTGTGTTTGTGTGTATTTGGGGTGGGGTGTGTGTGTGTGTGGTGTGGTTGGTGTGTGTGTGTTTGGTGTTTTTTGTTGTTTGTGTGAGTGTGTTGTGTATGTGTTGTGTGTGTGTGGTGCCGGTTTTAAAAAGTTTCACATGTATTTTCCATTGTATCATTGTAGCTGTTTTTAAAACGTTTTTCATATCCCCCCTTTTATTTAAAAAAAATTTTTTAGCATCCTTTCATACCTACACTTAAAAACTCTCTCCCCCTCTCTCTCTCTCCTCTCTCTTCTCTCTCTCCCCTCCCCCTCTCCTCTCTCTCTCTCCTCTCTCCCTCTCTCTCTCTTCTCTCCCCGAATTCTCACCTATTCCCATCCATTTTAGTCATATTTTTTTACTCCCTTTTTGATAACACGTGTTATGAATGTAATTGAATTTTTTTGTAAAATTGTAATTAATGATCGTTAAATTTTTTTTTTTTAACCTGAATAACTTTTTCCATTACCACATATTAATTTAAAAAAAAATTTTTTGAGTAATCATAAGATTGATAGATTTAGGGGGATATATATCCCAAAAAATTGTGCCCTTTAATAGAAGAGTATTGTGTATCCCTTTTGATTTTCAGAAATTCAAGGGTAATTTTCCTTGAATGAAGTTTTTGATAAATGCAGAACCGGGGAAAATGTTGTGTTTTTGGGGGGTGTGTGTGTGTGGTGGTGTGTGTTGTTGGGTGTGTGTTGTGTGGTGTTGGGTTTTGTGGTGTGTTGGTTGTGTGGTTGTCGTGCGTGGTGGTGTGTGAAGTGTTGAAGTGTGGGTGTTGTGTGTGTGTGCGAGCGGCGCGTGTGTATGGGGGTATGTGTGTGGTATGTATGTGGGGTGTGGTGTGTGTGTAGTGTTGCATGGTTTCTGTGTGTGTGAGTGTGGTGTTGTTGAGTGTGATTTTGTTTTTGTGGTATTGGGGTGTGAAGTGTGTTTGTGTCTGTGTGTGTTGTCTGTTTGTGTATCTGTGTGTTGTGTGTGGTCTGTGCGTGAGTGAGTGTGAGTTGTGTAAAACCCTTATCCATTTAAAAAATTTTGATAATTTTTTAAACAATTTGGGGTTCATGTTGGGGGGGTTTTTTTGGGGGGGGGGTTTTTTTTTTTTTTTTTATTTATAACTTTTTTGGGATATGTTCCCCCCCCCCCCCCCCCCCCCAATAAGGACTGGTTTAAAAAAAAAAAAAAATTTCCCCCTTTTTCCCAAAGTTGATTTTTTTTCATTCAATTTTTGAAAGATAGTGGGGATTGTGTTTTGGGTTGTTTATTCATTTTTTTCTCTTGTTTGCTCCTTATCTACAAACGTTTTTCTTTTTTTTCCAAAAATCAAATTTTTTTTTATTTTGACTTCTGATTTTTGTTTTCTGAAAGAGGCATTTTTTTTCCTTATCTTTATATGTGTCCTTTATTTTGTGTGTTTTTTGGGTACTGCGAAAAAGCTTTTTTGTTTATATATTTTTTTAACTTGATGTTCCCTAAAAAGGGGGGGGCGGGTGTAAAAAAGCACATGAGTGCTTATCTTTATCCTCAAATAAAAGACTTTCCCTTTCCCTTCCCTTTCCCTTCCTTCCTTCTCTCTCTCTTTCCCTCCCCCCTCTCTCCCTCCCCCTCCTCTCTCTCTCTTCTCCTTTCTCTTCTCTCTTCTCCCCCTCTCATCTGTCTCTGTCTCTGTTCTCTCTCTCTGCTCTCCCTCTCTCCCTCTCTCTCTTTTTTTCCCTCTCTCTTCTCTCTTCTCCTCCCCCTTCCCCCTCCTCTCTTCTCTCTCTTCTCCCCCTTTTCTTCCTCCCCCCTCCTCTCTCTCCTCTCTCTCTCCCCTTTTAAACCTTAGCAATCTTTAGAACATTATAGTCTTTTTAAAATTGATAACCAATCAGGATTCGGGAAAAACATTTTTCCACACAGCCTTACTAACATTGTAATTCTTGCACAACATAAAAAAGATAACAAAATTTTTTGGAACCCCTTTTTGTTGACTTTTCTAAGGCTTTGATGTAATAGACCATGAATACTATGCCAAAAACTTAACTATAATTTGGATTTGATAAATCTGAAGTTTATCAAATCATTCCCGCATAAAAAAACAATATATTTCAATCAATAAAAATTAAATATCTACACTACAGAAAAAAAAGGGGTACCACAAGGGGCGTCTAGGTCCCCTTTTATTCTCATATATTTAACGACCTTCCACTCTACATTAAAGAATCATGTGACTTTCTGTATGACACAACAATTCATACCAAAAAGCCAATCTTAATCAAATATTTCTTCTTCAAAGTAGCTAGATTCCTAAGCAATGGTGCAATTTAACCAAAGCCTAAACCCCAAAAAAAACCAAAATCATGCTTATTAAAACAAGCAAAAGAGACCAAAAAATGACAAATTTGACTCCACCCAATTTATAAACAAATGAACCTAAGAGGAAGTTGATAACCATAAAACTTCAGTATTTTGATTACAACAATCTTTCATGGATCACACATAAATAAATGACAAAAAACATTTCAAAACATGTATAACCCCGCTTTTCAAATCAAACACTTATCAAAACACATGCCGAAAACTATTTCCCACAGCTTTAAATTCTACTTTAATCAACTATTGTTCCCCTATTTGACAAGCCGTGCCAATACCCTCAAACCCTAAAAAGCAGTTACAAAAGAGCGCTCAAAAACATTTTTCTAAAATCACTCCTTAAGTCATCGACTATTCAAAACTGGGGGTTCCCCCAAAAAGACATTTCCCCTAAAAAAGGAATGTTTATGCAAAAAAAATTATGACGGGACATGCTCCACAACCCCTTATTCAAATTTTTCATATGATCCGATATCCTACCAAAATTTTCAATCCAATACCAAATCAAAACCTCTTTAAATCAACCCCTTTCATACCAGGTAGCCTATCGGAACATCTCCCAACGTTGTGAAAACACCCCAAAAGTAAAAATTTTCAAGAAGCAATTTATACCCACCTCAATGTAAAAACTGATGTACAACACATCAGTACTCCTACCACTTGAAAACCCTGTGTGTATGTATTGATTTGTGGTGTGTATGCGTGCTGGGGTGATTGTGGTGTTATGTGTATTGTGTGTGTGTGTGTGTGTGTGTGTGGGGGTGTGTGTGGGGGTGTGTGTTTTGTGGTGGTGTTTTGTGTGTGTTGTGTTGTGTGTGTGTGTGTAACAAATTTTTTATCACTCCATAACTTCATGTCTGGAAGATTTTAGTATTGCACCGGGTTCGTCTCAAATGATGTAACCTGAAGAAATATATTTTATAAATTGATTATGAATGGTTTTACCTAAAAATCCTTTTTGGATAGACATGAAATGTGTTCATTTCTGATATCGGTTTAAAGAAGGATTTATGGGTGTTATCAACTTGTTGATTGGGCTTTTTTGATAAGAGGACCGTAAGATGCTCTCTCTCTCCTCTCTCCCCTTCTCTCCTCTCCTTCTCTCTCTCTCTCCTCTCTCTCTCTCTCTCTCTATCTCCTCCTCTCTCTCTTTCCCCTCTCTCTCTCTCGGTTTTTTTGATCTCTATGTAAAATTTGAAGATGCCTTTTTTTTTTTTTCTTTTTTTTTTTTTTTTTTCTTTTTTTTTTTTTTTTTTTTTTTCTCTAAAATTTAAAGTAAGAAAAAAAATAAAAATTTTCTTCAATAAATTTGAATAAAAGTTTTTTACTAAAATAAAAATCAAAAAAAAAAAAAAAGAAACAACCCCCCCCCTTTTTCCCCCCCCAAACACACCCCCAACACCCCACCACCCCCACACAACCCCCCCCCCACCCCCCACCCCGGCCCCACACACAAAAACAACACACCCCACGCAACACCCCCCAACAACCCCCCCCCACACACACCCCACACCAACCCCCCAAAAAACCCCCCCCAACCCCCACACCCCCCCACACAC
>JASPKP010007111.1:7500-13240 GCA_030674155.1 Stramonita haemastoma
TTATCCTCGATATAAAAGAATAAATAAATAAGAAATAAATAAACCAGGTGTTTCTTTTCGATCTCTACACTAGCTCTTTTTTTTCTTCTTTTTTTTCTTCTCAAAGATAATGTGTCGGCATTTTGCTAAAACGCCACGTGCGCGCGTGTTACGAATGTATCGCACTTGACCTCAAATACTGGTAAGCATATGGAGAGATTTGTTCTAATAAAGTCACTGTGGTTTTGTCACAAATAGCCCTAGGTAATGCCTGTCAATCTAGAAGGCTTTTTAAAGAGGTCGATCTACAATTGATACTTCAGTTAATTTGAACTGAAACTGCCAACAAAAGGAACAGTTCGCAAAAAGAAAATAATAATTACTGGCAGCGTTTGTTTAACACATTTCCATCAGGTTTTGCAGGTTAAATTATTGTATTACTGGCATTTCTTGGCGTTTTTTCTGGTTACATCAGAAGCTTGCTGTGCAACAGAAGTATGCAAATGAGTGTAGGGGGTGTGAAATTCAATTCCTTGTCTTTGCAAAATACAGGTTCTCTCGTTCAGTTTAGCATTTTTGTTATGTGATTTGCCCACAAAAGTATCTAAAGGTGTTCTAACACAATATGCTGACGATAACATGCATATGTATAGATACCACTATAAAGAGTTCTACAACAAAGATAGCGATGAATTGTACCAAAACGATAGATCTGTATGTAAAAAGACAATTATATTTTACCTAAATACATTTTTGAAAATAGTCTGAAATGATCCACAGAAGAAACCCCACACAGTAATGCTTTTTAGTGATGGTACTGATACATAAACAATTCCAGAATTTACGATTGGAGAACGCCAAGTTAGTATATAAAATACGCTAGCATTCTTAGTTATTCTACCATATCAAACATTAAATTGGAATGTCATATGGGATACGTATTAATTAACCAATTGGACACATGTTCACTTCAGGAAGAAAGTGTTTTTCATTTTCTTACAATCGCAATTAGATAGTCTTGGAGATGGGATATTTTCACTCTCATTAATGATCGTGTTGTTGTTTTTTCTATTATTTAATTTCGAGGATAACGGAATAAGCACTCATGTGCATATTTTTTACATCCAGTCCCTGTGTGTATGCAGTTTTGTAAATTTTGCCATCCATTCCCACTGGCATACAATGGCCTACTCTTCCGAAAAGCGGAACGGGTTTTAACGTGTTTGCAAGATGTTCTGTTTACGTAACTTGTGCGTTCCAGTTTGTCTTATGGACAAGAAGTATTGACCAGTGCTCCTGAATAGTTACGTAAAAACTCCAAAGTGTAGATGTAAAGCATACAAATTAGCGTTTTGGTAGATCTATAATCCTCTTATGAATTAACCACTGGAACGTAAAAGAGGAACTTCTTTTTGGTGAATACCAACAACTTGCAAGTGATATATAAATATAAATAAATATATATATATATAATAATATAATATAATATATATATATAATATATAAATAATATATATATATATAGTACCCAAGAACAAATAGTCTATTTCATCTCAGAATTATTCAGTTTCATTCAGAAACAAATTTCCTTTAAAGGTCACGCCAAATTCCTTATTTATCACCCATTACAGGCCCCTTCAGAACAGGCCATTGGCCTTCCTGAATAAATATTCGCATTCCGCATTCGCACCTATGTAATTATAGATATTTTCCCAAACGTCGCAATTTGAAATGTTTTTAGATATGCAGAAAGCAAATTTAACATTTACTCATCGGAGAACAGTTTCAATCCAATCATGTTGTTTATAAACCCCGCGGACCACACAGGCCACATCAGGGGCTGTTACCAACAACAGTTCAGCACGTTTTCATGTAAAATTTGGAAATGGAAAGAAAAAGCGAAAATAAAAATTAGGTTGCAGAAGTCCGTTCATTCACATATTCACGTGACATGCAGACTGTCTACAAGTTAAACAGATGTATCATTTTCAGACAATCAAGAAACAGGTTCAGCATTTTGTTATACCAGCACTTAAAGCAGAATTCGCATCTTGGATACATCGTTGGATACTTACAGCTGGAATCATTGCCGTCCTAATGGCTCTAAATCATATCATTTTCTGTAATTTCATTTTCTGTCTTTCCCAATCTTAAATTGTGCAGACGTTGAACTGGTATGTTATTGGCCACGTAAGTCCTCAAATCCTTTTAAAAAAAAATTTCCAACATTTTTAAAAAGGGACCTGAGACGAGTTATGTCATTCCTCCGTTGTTTTTTTTGTTGTTGTTTTTAAAAAAATCCTTTTAACATCAAGGAAATAGAATAAGCACTCGTGTGCTTTTTTTTTTTACATCTAGTCTCCGTGTGTATGCAGTTTTTGTAAAATTTTGTCATCTGTTTCCCACCGGCACACAATGGTCTACTCTTTCGAAAGGCAGAACAGGATTTAAACGTGTACGCAAGATGTTCTGCGTGCGTTCACACACGAGGCCTCGGTTTTAAAGTCTCCTCCGAAGTTCAAGAGGTATTACTTTCCCTTTAGAGTGTGTGTGTGTGTGTGTGTGTGTGTGTGTGTGTGTGTGTGTGTGGTGTTGTGTGTGGGTGTGTAGACATGTAATTTGTTAATTTTATGTGTAAACGGTTGTATGCGCGTGACTAATTTGAATGCAAGCGCTTTGATTTGTTACTCTACAAGATTCAGCGCTATATAAATCCTATAAATTTTTATTATTATTATCATTGTTGTTGTTGTTGTTGTTGTTCTTGTTGTTAAAATTTTTAACCTCACACCTTCGGAATCTTTTCTTTCCCATCTTATTTTCGTTCCTCAGCTAGAGCTCCGAGGTTTACCGATGGTGCAATTTTTGCGTATGCGACCATTTTTGTCTACATTAAGGTAATTGCATTTGGACTTTGAGGATATTTTCTTCAAATAGATAGGTTGAAAACTGAGAAAAAAAAAACCAACAGAACTATATGGTTTTTTTTTGTTTTTTTTTTAAATCTATACAAGGGATACAAGACAATCTTTAATGTATTCATTTCGAAATAAAATGACAAAATGTCATATGTTTTACGTTTGACAACATACTTCCAATACTCACGTAAGTTTTGAATGCCAGATTGTAATATCATTTGTACCCACATCTTCAAGCAGAAGCCCTCAAAATAATATTTGATTGATTTAAGTTGTCCTTTTGCACTGGTATGGTTTTCTTGCATAGTCCTTAAAACACTTTTTTTTCGGGGGGAGGAGGGAGGGGGGAGTGTTCGAACTTAATTTTAATTTGGGGGGGGGGGGGGGAGTGTTAAAACTTGTCATTACTATTGTTCTCTCTTAAATTGTTTATTGCAAAACTCGCATTATAAATATTTTTGTTAATTTTAGTTTTTTGGGATAAAAAAGAAGACTGTTAACTTATGATTTTTTCTTTTGGGGGGAACTTTGAAAAGGTGTTTTGGAAAAGTTTGTTTGTTAAAATTTTTTTGTTGTTTGTTTTTTGTTTTGTTTTTTTATTCCAAAATCCGAAAAAAACCCCACCATTTTTCCCAAATTTGGTCTAAAACCCTTTTTTCCCCCCCCCCCCCCCCCCCCCCCCCCCCCCCCCCCCCCCCCCCCCCCCCCCCCCCCCCCCCCCCCCCCCCCCCCCCCCCCCCCCCCCCCCCCCCCCCTTTTTCCCCCCCCTAACACTGTCCCTCAATTTCAAAAAAAAGAAAAAAAATTTTTTAAACGATGAACCACACACAACACACACACCCCCAAACCCCCCCCGCCCCAAAACCCCCCCGCCCACGCCCCCGCTCGCACCCCAACCCCACGCACCAAACAACCCCCCACCCCAAAACACACACACACAAAAACACACACCCCACCACACAAAACAACATACAAACACCACCCTTAAACTGACCTTGGGGGGGGTTTTGTGTTCTGTGGGGGTTTTGCCTGGGTTTTTAAAAAGTGAAAAATTTTTCCCGTTTTTTAATGATTTGTGGTGGGTTTTTTTTTTTTCTTTTGTTTTTTTTTTTTTCGAGGATAAGTGTTTTGTGTGTGTTGTGTGTTTTGTGGTTTGTGGGGGTTTTGGGGTTGTGTGTGTGGGGGGGGGGACCGCCCCCGGTGGAGAAAGGGGGGGGGGGGGGGGGGGGGGGGGGGGGGGGGGAATTAAAAAACCCAAATAAATCACTAAGCAGAATAAAAAAGATAAAATTTTCGGGGGGGCAGTCATAAAAAACACAAATTTTGGGGGTGATAACAAAACTGTTTTTAAAACAACTTTTTCCCTAACCTTTAAAATTTTGCCCACCCCCACTCTCTCTCCCCCCTCTCCCCTCCCTCTTTTTCTCTTTCTCCCCTTTTCTTCTCCCCTCTCTCTCCCTCTCCCCCCCCTCTTTTCCCCTTCTCCCCCTCTCTCCCCCCCCCCCCCCCCCCCACCATTTTGAAACGCACCAGCTTCCACCTACAAACAAACGAAAGCCAAACTTTTTTAAATCATTTTACCTTTGTCTAAATGTTGTTTTAAAAAAAAAAACCACCAAAAAAAAAAAAAGGCGGCAAAAATTTTTCGAACTGTTGTTTTGATGAAAAACAAGGGGTTTAAAGAATTTTGTCAAATTCCCCTTTGTTGGGCCTTTGAAATTTTCCGAAAAATTGAGTCCGTGTTTTATGAAAAAAACGTCGGGGGCCATTGGTTTTTAAAGCTTGTACTTCCCCTTTTGAAGCGTTTTTTAAATTTTTGTCCGCTTCTGTCTGTCGTCGTCGCCCGTTTTGCCCGGGCACACACACCCACACCCCCACACACACACACACCCAAAAACACAAAACACCCCCCCCCCACCAAAACCCGCCATAAAAATAAAATATAAAATAAAATTTTATATAATAAAATTAAAATATAAAAAATTTTTTAATAATATTAAAAAATTTTAATAAATATTTTTTTTAAAACTGGGGGGAAAAGGGGGGGGGGATTGTAGATTTCCCCCTCCCACATCCCCCAAAACCTTTTTACGCCTTTTTGGCAAGTAGGGCAGCAACAAAGGTTTTTCCACTCCTGCCCGCCCTTTGGGGCCCTTTTTTTAAAGGTTTTCCCCCGGAGGTTTTTTGGGGGGTTTTTTACTCTTTTTTAAATTTTCCCACGCCAGGGGTTCTTGGGGCGTCCCCCCGCCTGCTTTTTTCCCTTTTGGGGTCCAGTGGAGGCTGTTGGGGGGGGATGTTTCCCCCTTTTGGGTCTTTTGGCGATGGTCCCCCTCCATCTCCCAGCGGGGGTAGTCGCCCCTACTTGAAATTTCCATTTTTTTCCCAAACTCTCCCTTTTTTTTTCTGCTTTCTCCCCCCCCCTTTTTATCCTCCTCTTTTTTTTTCTCCCCTTTTTCCCCCCCCACCCTTTCCCCCCTTTTTTTCGGCAACCCCTTTCCCCAAAAAAATTTTGTTTTTTCCTTTAAAAAGGCCCCTTTTCATGGGTTTTTTTTTGGGGTTTTTTTTTGTTTTTTTTGGGGGGGGGTTTTTTTTTGGGTTTTTTTTTTTTTTGTTGGTTGGGGGTTTTTGTTTGTTTTTTTTTTTTGTTGTTGTTGTTGTTTTTTTTTTTTTTTTTTGGGGGGGGGGGTTATTCTGGCGCCCCAAGGGGGTGATTTCTTAGACACTGGGAGGGGGGGCAGGATGTCCTTTTTGCATGGTTTTTTTTCCCAGGGGGGAACTTTTTTTTTTTATTTAAATTTTTTGGGGGTTTTCCGTGTTTTTTTTATCCTTTTTTTTTTTTTTTT
>JASPKP010007112.1:0-2500 GCA_030674155.1 Stramonita haemastoma
AGGATAAATTCTTACGGGCTGCCCCGAAATCGGAAAAGTGCAAATGAACCGCAGGCAGACCCCGTAAAAATAAGGACGGGAAGACAGGGATTACACATTTTTAAAACCAAAAAGGAGGGAAAACAAAGAAGAAGAAAAAGAAAAGAAGAAAAAGAAGAAAAAGAAGAAGAAAAAGAAGGGGAAAAAAGGGAAAAAGAAGAAAAAGAAAAAGAAAAGAAGAAGAGGGAGCTCCCAAAAAAAAGGGGGGGGAAAAACCAAATTGAATTTTTGTTGAAAAACTTTTATTTTTTAAGGTTTTTTTTTTTTGTGCGTGCGGCGTGTTTACGTGTGTAAAGTGGGTGTGTTGTGGGGGGTGGGGGGGGGTGTGTGTGTTGTGGTGGTGTGTTTGTTGTGTGGTTGTGTGTTGTGTATTGGGTTTTTCTCCAAGTGCTAAGTGGGGCATAATCAAGGCCCTTTGCTGTTTGCTGCCTGCCATTCCCTTTCCTGTTTTTTAAAAACCACCTGGGGGGGGAAAAGGCGGGGTGTGCATCTCGGCCCTTTTTCGAAAAAAACCGGGCTAAGAGCTTTCAGGTTTTTGTGTTTCTGCGCAGCAAAAATTTGGGGGGATCCCCTTTAAAGTTTTTTTTTTTCTTTTTTTCTTTTCCTCTTTTTTTTCCTTGTTTTTTTCTTGGTCTTCCCTTTTAAATTTTTTCTCATAATCTGTAACCTTGAAAAGACACGCTCTTTTTCCAAAAAAAAATTTCCCTGTGTTTTTTGTGTGTGTGGGGGTGTGTGTTTTTTGTTGTGTGTGTTTGGGGGTTTTGGGGTTGGGGTGTGTGTGGTGTGTGAGTGTGGTGCGCGAGAATGCGGGCCCTGGTTAGAGTTTAATTGTTTTTTTCTTAATCTTTGCCCCAATCTTCAAAGATACAACCCTAAAAAATGTTTTCCCTTCAAAAACTTTCAAGATGAAAAAAAAAAAACACCACATTCGAAAAAAAAAAAAAAAAAGGTTAAAACTTCACATAGCCCCCAAAGTACCCCAACACTGTTTTTTTAAAAAAAAATTTCCCGTTTACAAATGAAGATTGGATTAACCCCATGAACAAGCAGAATAAAAACAAAACAAAAAAAGAAACAAAAAATTTAACCAAAAAAACCCCCAAATACATCCCACAACCTCCCCCCCCCCAAACCCCAAAACCCCCCCCACCCCCCCCCCCCCCACCATCACAACGCAATAACAGAAAAAAAAAAAAAAAAGCAAAAACAAAAGGGGGGCAAGAGGAAAAACCAAAAGTTTAAAGCCCCAAAAAAAACCCCCACAGTTTTGGGGTTCTTAAATGCCCTGCAAATCCCCCCTGCCCCAAAACCTCGTGGCTTTTTTGCCGTGATTTTTAGGGGCCCAAAAAACCTCTTAGTTATGGCATGCCCGTCCTGTGAGCTTTTTTCCCCAAAAACCTCCAACTTTTGGCATGCCAGCCCGGATGTTTTCTCCCCAAGGGCGAGGGAAGGGAGCGATGTGTGATTGGTACATTTTTCTTATTTTTCCCGGGCAAAAAAGTTTGCATTTTTACATGGTTTTTTCATGGTCACAAAATGGGGGGGGGTCCTTTTTTTTCGTTTTTGTTTTTTTTTTTACCCCTTTTTCCCCCTTTTTTTGTTTTTTATTTTTGCCTTCCTTCTTCTTTGCCCGGGAAAAAAACACCCCCAAATTTTTACTTTAAAAAAAAAAAAAAACGACTGAAATTTTTTAAAAAATGGAATGCAGTATTGCATAGAAATTTTAGGGGGGCCCCTTTATTGTTATTTTTGTTGTTATTATTTTTTTTATTATTTTTATTGTTTTTATTTTTGTTATTAATTAAAACAATTTTTATCAGTAGTAAGTAGTAAATATTTTTTTGTGTATGTAGTGTAAGTAGTAGTAGATTTTTGTTGGGTTTTTTTTGTTTTATTATTGTTGTTGTTAAGTTATTATTATTGCATTTTTTTTATCATTTTTCTTTTTCCCTTTTTCTTTCCCCCCTTTTGCCCCGTATTTTCCCATCTTTCCCTCTTTCGTTCTTTCTTTTTTTTTTCTCTTTTTAACTTTTCATTTTTTAAAGCGTCTTTTTTTTTCTTTTCCCCGGTTCTGGTTTTTTGGTTAAAAAACCCGCTTTAAAGAAGTGTCTTAATAAGAATGGGGGGAGGGCGGGTTTTTGGGGATTGTCTGATGGGATTTCCCTTTTAAAGGTAAAAAAAAAGGGGGGAAAAAAAAAGTTGAAAGGGGGGAGAGAGAGAGAGGGGAGGAGAGAGAGGGGAGGAAGAGGGGAGGAAAGAGAGAGAGGAGAAAGGGGAAAAAGAGAGAAGAGAGAGAGGGGAGGGGGAGGGCAGAAAAGACAGACAGAAAAGCAAAACAGACGACAGACAAAAGACAGACAGGAAGGAGAGAGAGAGAGAGAGAGAGAGAGACAGAGCAGAAAGAGAGAGAGAGGGAGAGAGAAGGAAAAGGGGAAGGGGGAGGGGAAAAAAGAGAGGAGGT
>JASPKP010007112.1:10000-13240 GCA_030674155.1 Stramonita haemastoma
AGAGAAAATGGCTGTAAAAAGGCATCTCTTTTGGGACACAAAAGGGCTGTACAAAACGCTTACTTTCATACAATTTTACCCCCGGCTAAAACCGGATTCGAGGGGAAACAACACCGCAGTTTGGTCAGGATTTGAGCATGGCTTCAAAATCACCCCCTAAATGGTGCCCTTAATGTGGGTCCCGTTTTCCCTACTTAGCCCTTAGAAAAACTCCCTTGGTAGAACCCAGCTTGACCGGAAAATTTCCCTTTGACTTTTTTTGGGATCCAACCCCCACCCCCCTTCAACCGTAACTAAAAGGCCAACCCTTTCCACGGCCAGCTGGTGAAATATTTTGCCCTCAAACCCGGGGCAACGCTCTAAACCTTTAGACTCCCCCCCCCCCCCTCCCTGAAACAGTTTTAAACAAATTTCCCCCCTTTTTTTTTTTTTCTTTTCATTTACTAACGTTCTAGAAACCTTGCTTTTTCCTAGATGATAAAAAGTTCTCGGTAGTTATAAAAGAAAAACCCTGATTTGTGTTTGCATTGGGTTGCCTTGTATTGATTGCATTATTTCTCTGCGGGGTGGGGTGTGTTGGTTGTGTTGATCGCATCCAGCTGTGCTATTTTAGTGTCTTGTTAAATATTGTTGTCAAGTTTATTACATTGAGATCATTGATTTTTTTCTTTTCTTTATTTTAAGGGGGTTTCCGAATAAGCACCTCCCGCGGTTTTTACATTTAGTACCCGTGTGGCGCATGCAGTTTTTTTTCAATTTGTTTCCGTTTCCACCCCGGGACATAAAAGACCTTACCTTTTTTGAAAGGCGGAACAGATTTTAAGTGTGTGCAAAGGGGTTTTGCGTGCGTTGCAACGGGACTTAGGTTTATGTTTTATCTAAAGGGCTTTCAGTTTTTGGGGGGGAGAGGGGGGGGAGGGGGGGGGGGGGGGGAAGTAAAAGTCGGCACTACTGAAAATTCCAGAGGGGGAAAAAAATCCCCTTGAACGGATGTCCGGTGGTGGTTTGATCCAAAGGCTGTTTAGATCGCGGATTTTTTTCAAAAAACCCTAGTGGTCAAGCGATGGTCGTTATCTGTGACCCCCGGGTTTTGAATCTCGTTCAAGGGAATTTCCCCTGGGGTTAACATCGTGCCGCTCCCCCCCCAAAAAGTCCCTTCGGAGCACTTTAAACCGAGGCCCCCCCCTTTGCGAAGCACGCAGGATCTTGCACAGACTTAAAACCCGTTTCCCCTTCGGAAGTGTAGGCCATTGTGGTGCGGGGGAACAAAATCGATGACAAGTTTACAGAAACTGCATAATCAAGGGGACATGGATGGAAAAAAAAAAAGCACATGGAAAATTATCCAACCCTCGGTATAGAAGAATAAATAAATAAATAAAACAAAATGAATGCCAGGTTGCCCTTGATGTGTGTGGAGTTGATTGAGTTGAGTTGTAATGTAAAAGCATTGCATCACACCCGTTGAATCATCTGTCTTGGCAATAACGAATTAAAGAAAAATAATAAGCATTTTATAAAGAAAAAGAGGAAAGAAGTTTTGGGGGCTGGGATTGTTTTTTTCGTGCTTATGGAAAAGGTTTTTGTGTGAGGCTTTTCCAGTGAAGCAAGAACTTCGATAAAAGCTTAAGAATTTTTACTTTTGGGGAAAGGAGTGGGGGGGGTTGCTTTGATGTGCCCTCTCAGCATCCCCATTTTTTTTTAAACATCCATCCCAAGTGTGTATCATTTTTTGTAAATGTCATACTGTTCCCCCCCCCGGCCCCACACGAGGCCACTCTTACGAAAAGCGGAACGGATTTAACTTTTGTGCCCCAAGATTTCTCGTGCGTTCGCCACGGAGCCTCGGTTTAAAAATCTCTCCAAGGACTTTTGGGGAGGTGGAGTCAGCACGATGTTTTTAACCCCCCCCAGGAGAAAAATGCCTCCCGGATCCCCCCCGGGTCCAAATTCCCAGCGAAAATTTTCTGACCAAAGGGGGCCTCGGTTTATAGTCTCATGGGAAGGAGATAGTTTAAAAATTGGGTAGTTCAAAAAATATGTCGTTGTCATAAAACTGCACAGATACATAGACATGTAAGACACAAGAGTGAAAAAAAAAGGGTTTAAAAAAAAAACAAGAACAATTACAAAAGTCTCTTCAGATTGCTTTTTTTTATTCTTGTTGCGCTTTCCCCAGTTTAACTTTTTGGGGGTCACCCAAATAGCACTCTGTCTTTCACTCCTCAACCCATTGCGAATCCTGTGTAATGTAAATTAATGCACATGGATAAAAGTTTTGATGTATGAACTGTTTTTAAATAACTCCCCCTTTTTAAAGGCGCTATATCTACTCAAGGTTTTTGGCCACACTCTATTTCAGAAATTGTTTTTCTGCTTGAAAAAAAAAAAGCGGTAGTTATTTTTGGAGCTTGTCGTGATTGAGTGCAGTCTGAACATAACGTATTCAACATAAAAACATTGTATTGCAGGCCTTTGGGGCACTTAGCGTTCTCAATAACTGAAAAGCTTTTAGCGGGCCACCCTTTATTTGGGAGCAAGTGTGAACCAAAAAAAAAGAAGAAAAAAGAAAAAAAAAAATTCGATACACAGCGTGAGATGTGAATATATTTTTATTCCCCAAAAGAAAGGCTAAAAAACTTTGCCCTTCAAAAAAAAAACAAATTCAAACCCTGAAGGGGAATATAAGAAATTTAAAGATATGAAACTTAAAAAAAAGCATAGAAAAATAGGCTAGACGTATTATGAACAAAACTGAAAGAAAACATGGCACTTTTTATATAAACAGTACATAAAAAAAAAAAGATGAAACCTATTCTTTTCATTAAAAAAAACTAGAGAAAACAATAATTTCTAAAAAAATAACCCATTTTTTTTTAAAATGCATTTTAACTTTTTTCCCCCCTTTAAACACAACTTAAATACAAACACCCTAAAACTTTTCCTTTAAAAACCCGAAACAAAGGGGGGGAAAAACCATCAAATAAGCTTGGTTTTAGAACCTGCAGAAGGCTGCTAGATAAACACAGGGACTAGGGAAAGGCCACTTCTTTAAAAACGCTGAATCGTACCCTTTTTGTCACATTTTCTACTCCCTCTTTCAACTGTCTATGTTCCATCACATGCAGTACCCTGGTTTTAACCTGGACTACACAACGGATTTTGGGTTTTTTTCAAAGTCCATGGGTTTTCAAAAATGGATCACAAAATTGTTGAAGAATGCCACGAAGTTGTCTCCCC
>JASPKP010000711.1:2500-12500 GCA_030674155.1 Stramonita haemastoma
TGAGTGTGTGTGTGTGAGTATGTGTGTGAGTAGGGATACTAGGGAAATGTCAGGATGCTGACTTAAATAAACACAGAAAATAAGAAAGAGGTGGGGAAGTGAGATATAAAAACAGATTGACAGACTATCTGACAGAGATTGGCGAAGGGAGGGACATTGAAAGAGACAGATGACAGATGAGAAAAACAAGAATTCCTAATGGAGAGAGGGGTGAAAAGAAAGGGGGACAGGGGGTGAAAACAAAAACAAACAAAACAGAAAAACTGTATACATGAATTAAGACAAAATTATGCACACTCTGCCCTACATAAATGCGTGTGTGTGTGTGTGTGTGTGTGTGTGTGTGTGTGTGTGTGTGTGTGTGTGTGTGTGTGTTTCATACAGAAAGTTTGGATGAAAACGTATGGATGTTTTAGAACTTCACTTTCTGTGGTTAAAGGACCTTACAATTTTTTTTTTCAAACAAACTTCAGAAAGTTTGAATCTGAAAATCAACCATCTTTTACAGTTATTTCAGGTCATCATCATCATAAAGAAAATATTTTTGCAGCAATTATTTTCAAAATGGTACTTGACTCAAAATATCCAATTTGCATAGAATGCTACAAACTGAAACTAACTTGACTTATGCCTGTGGATTCCTGTGGGAAGATAGGCCACAACAACACTCCTCCAACGGACTTGGTTCTGGGAGATCCTCTTCAGCTCGGCCCATGTCATTCTGGCTGCCTTCGTCTCTGCTTCAGTGCTTCTGCGCGCCAGGTCTGTTTTGGTCGATCTACTTTCCGCTTCCATTGTGGGTCAGGCTTGCGGAGCATATGGCCGATCCATCCCCATTTCCTTGATCTCCGTCTTGATTGGAGCGTATCTGGTCCTGTCCCATAGTTCTTTGTTTGAGACTACTTCTGGCCACCTGATACCAAGGATGTTCCTGAGACATCTGTTGGTGAATGTCTGGAGTTTGTGGGTGTTGGTCTTTGTTACCCGACAGGTTTCTGAGCCATACAGTAGGACCGACTTGACATTGGTGTTGAATATCCGGATCTTGTTGTGGAGTGAGAAGGCTGTTGATCTCCAGATTGGGTGAAGGGTGTTGAAGGCACGACAGGCTTTATTTATTTGGCACTTGATGTCTTCGTCTGTCCCCCCATCTTTACCAACGACACTGCCCAGATAGGTAAATTTGTCAACTTCTTTGATGTTTTCTTGGTGTAGTCGCACTGGGTCTTGTTTCTTGTTGTTCACCCTCATGACCTCTGTCTTCCTGATGTTGATTTGGAGGCCTATCTTTTCGGCTTCCTCCGCAACATGACATAGCTTCTCTTGTGCATCTTGGTGCCTGTGGGAGAGAAGGCAGATGTTGTCTGTGAAGTCCAGGTCTTCCAGCTGCCTTGTGAAGGTCCATTGTATGCCAGTTCAAATGCCTGCTGTGGCCTGTCGCATTATCCAGTCAAAAACCAACAGGAAGATGGTTGGTGACAACAGACAGCCCTGACGAATGCCGGTTTGTACAGAGAAGGGTTCCGTCAATATACCATCATGGATGACTTGACAGGTGGCATCTTCATAGAGCTGTGGGATGATGGTGATGAACTTTGGTGGGAAGCCATAGTGGTGCATCAGTCTCCAGATGACATCTCTGTCGACGCTGTCAAATGCCTTCTGGAAGTCAACAAAGACTGAATACAAGGGGGTCTGCCACTCCAGAGACTGCTCGATGATGATACGCATTGTGGCAATCTGATCTGTGCATGATGTGAAATGCATAGGTACAACCTAAAGATTCTTGGCCTGTGCGAGACTAGATGGAATGGAACCGGACGGTCAAGACTAGCGAGTGGAGATACCATCATCTACTCTGGACAGGAAGAAGGCCAGCCCCCCCCCCGCCCCCCCACACACACGGAGTAGCACTGGTGATGAAACCTGAGGCAATGCAAGCGCTATTATCCTGGGAACCAGTGTCACCACGGATCCTCAATGCCTGATTCAACTCAAAGGGCAGGAAAGTTACCATCCTCCAATGCTATACTCCAATAAATGCCACTGATTTAGAAGAAAAAGAGAACTTCTACGAGCAAGTCCAAGCCATAGTGGACAAAACACCAAAGAGGGACTTGAAGATCCTAATGGGAGACCTGAATGCAAAAGTTGGGATGGCACGGGAGACCAGAATGAAAATGGTGAACTCTTAGCAGAGTTCTGCACCTTCAATGACCTGGTCATTGAAGGCACCATCTTTTCCCACAAGAAAGTCCACAAGACCACATGGACTTCCCCAGATGGCAGGACTGAAAACCAGATCGACCACATCACCATCAGGTGAAAGTGGAGAAGGAGCCTGCATGATGTCAGGGTGAAACGTGGAGCAGACGCAGCGTCAGTCCACCACCTTGTAGTAGCCATCCTCAAGACCAACCTCAAAGCCTTCACCGACAAGGCAGGAAGACCATTGCACAAATTCAACGTGCAAAGCCTTAAAGACAGAGCAAAAACAGGAATTCAAGCTGGAACTAAGAAACAAATTCAGCATGCTTTCCCAGATGCCAGAGGAAACGATCGAAGAGCAGTGGCACAGTCTACATGATACCTGGAAGACAACATGCCAAGCAGTCTTGGGAAAAAATACAAGAAAACACAAGGAATGGCTGACAACAGAAACATGGGCACTGATCACCCAGAGAAAATAGCTGAAAGACCAGATCAACAAAACACAAGATCAAAAAGAGAAGCACATATTGCAAGCACGCTACTGGGTCAAAAACCGTGCAGTAAAAAGAAGTGCAAGAAAAGACAAGAGAAATTTCATCGAGGAGCTGACTCAGGAAGCAGAAAGTGGTTTCTCTCTCTCCGTCCTTCTTCCTCTCTGGACGTGTTTTTGTCAGCTGTGCAAAAGATGGTGGTTTCTACTGTGTTAGTGTCCACCCATCTTTTCAAGATTTTGCCTGTGCATGAATGAATGTGCAATGATTGCAATGCTGTTGATTAATTAGTTATAAAGTCAGGTATGGACTCTTAATTAATAACTAATTATTTATATGGGATATTGAAGGACTATGTGACAGTGATATTTGTTCACTTGCTCTGCATCGATTATCTTTATAAACATTCATTTTGCACGTGCCTTGGTGTGTTGATTATTAACGGTTGCTTTGCACGTGCATTGGTGTGTCGATGTGTTAGGTGTGCTGGAATGTTGTCAGCCTGCTTACACAGTGTGGGCATGTGATGAAAATGACTTAACTCCCCTGTCTCCCAGTCGTGTTTGTGTTATGGTGACGTTGCTAGGCAGTGAGCGCTGGGTATAGCGTGCACTATGGGTCGCTGTTAGCTCCCTTGCCTATCCCACGTCCGAGTCGACTGGCACATTGAACGATGACTTTGTACCGCAACCTGTCAAAAGGAAGGTGTTTATGTTGACATGTGCAATGTCTGATAACTCAAACGTTAAAGAAGGCAAACTGCAACCTACATTGGACTGTCTCCAGAAAAGGTTTTCTTGTGATGCAAAGGAATTGATCTCATGGAGAAACTGTCTTTTTTATCGTTATGCTGCTGTTGATAACGATTGTACTATTATTGAAAAAACTGACTATGATTGTAAAGATGATCTTCTGTCTCTCCCACTGTGGATCAAGGAACCAGTACCCGACCACCTGGCCAAGTCAGTCCTCCGTGTGTTCCACAATGAATTAAAATGTGTGACTTTGTCCCTGTACTTCACTCAGCAGGGAACAGGAACCCTTCTATGCCAGGGTGTGGACTGTGCAAAATGGTCCAAGTATGAATGTGAAGTGTTGAAAGACATTGTTATGGAATGTTGTACTAATGATGATTCACATACACTACAACAAACATTACTAACACTTCCTCTGACTTTTCTTACTGATGACGGCAGCAGTGTACCTTTGTCTGCTCCCTTGCATGACCACATGTCAGATGTTTCTCCTCCCCCTTCTGCTACAGCAGAGGAGTCTCTACATGACAATGTTCTACTGGACTTTATGTTAGACACCTCTCTTATGACACCCTTCACCAACAAAAATGAAGTCAAACTACCTAGCCCCACTGATAATCAGGATGATGGTTATGACAATAACAACCATTCTGAACCAACTGTTAGTCCCAACATGTCTTCTCCTAGTGTTGGAACCCCACACAGAGCAAAAAGCGTGAAGCAAACACCCAAACTGCTGAAGCAGTCCAGACGTCTTCGAAGACGAACTTTGTGTCCTTCACAACATACAAACAAAACACTGACTGACAAACTGCAGACTATTGAAGAAACACTGGACTTCATTCTTACCAGACACACAAACCAAGAGGTCGAATTTTCTTCTATTCTGGAAGACTGTAAATATTCTATAAAAAGTGATCTCAAACATCACATTGACCTCAAGGTTAAAACAGTTCTTTCTGCTATTGATGATTTACAGACCAGTGTGGCTAAATGTGATGCAGCAGTTAACAGTCTTTTCAAGGAAAATCACTCACTAAAAACATGTCTAGGGACAGTGCACTCTGAGTTGAGACACCTCAACAAAAAATCACCCCTAAGTAAAAGTGTATGCACACAGTGTGACCTGCCTGCCACACCTGTAACTGACAAAATTGTGTGCAGTAAAGATACTGAGGAACAGGCATCTGGTGATCCTTTGCCACCTCTGTCAGCTGTTCCCACAGCAGTACAGGACAACTCTGTTGTTCACTCTGTGAACAACATTGGGGAGGAGTCTGCACAAGATATCTCCCCACCTCAGAATCCAAGCACTGAGGTTGAAGTAGCCACTATCCCTGTTAAAAACCGATATGGGGTACTTTCAACTCTTAACCAGGATCAGGAACATAGGAGTCAGACTTCTGGCTCTTCAAATGATGAGCCTGTTGCCTCAAAAGCCAGAAAACAAACCAGTCTTGAACCCAAGCAACTGGTCACAGAAAAGATAGATAACCCAGAACAATTGTTGAGGAATGTAACTATTCCTGCAAATACTTCCTCCATTATCATAGGTGACTCTGTCATTAAGTATATTAATCCAAGAAGACTGGAAACACCAACTAACTCAGTATTTAAAGTCTCCATTAAAGGTCTAACCCTCTCCAATCTGAATCAGTGGCTCAGAGATATGGCACCACAGGTCCAAGTCAGCACAGTTATTGTGCATGTGGGTGTGAACGACTGCTCTAGTGGTCCCATCGCAACCCAGATTTGGAGGCAAGCCATCTCTTTATGTAAGAACTGTTTTCCCAGAGCCTGTATCACCTTCAGCTCTGTACTTCCAGCTCGTGGAAGGCACCAACTGAACAATTCTATTGCTCCATCAAATATAAACCTACGTGAAGCCTGTACTAGTATGCATGTTGATATGCTCGATCATTTCCGAACTTTCATCACCCCTAATGGTGCCCCACGTCAAGCCCTTTATAATGATGCCATTCACCCAAGTATCAAAGGTACAGCTCGACTTGCAGTCAGCTTTAAACAGTTTCTTCCCCAGCCACATGCACGAACCTTTGCATCCAGTAAAAGTGATTTCTCTCCTGGAGAGCAAGCTGGTGAGCCTCCTAGTCATCGTGTTGTTTCCAACACAAGAGAGGCAAAGCAATCATCTCGACATTGGCTTGGGGGTGAACCTAGAATAACAGGTGCCTCCAGGAACCCAGGTGTTCCACCTATGTCATCAGTACATGATTTCCCCACTCTGCCCTCCCGAAACAGCCCTTCTCTGGTTGGGGACAGGATGGATCCCTGTGTTCAGGATCCGTCCTCTGTGGCCAGACCACAGAATTGGTCAGAGGAATGTCCAGGGGACTTATCTGCAGGTTTTGAAAGCCGCAGACCACTCTTTGACAGAGGCATGCACCTTCTTCATGCTCACTCTGCTGTTCCCCCACAACTACCCCCTCCTCCAACTTACCCTAATTACATGGCCTATAATACTGCCTACCCCAGACCCCCCCTGCCTTATTCTTATCCCCCTTACAGTTTCCCTGTCAGAGACTTTGCCCCTAAACAGGCACATTTTTCATCTCACCCTGTAGCCCCAAGTTTTTATCCTCAGCACTTCTTCTTTCAGGCTTAGCCTGAGGGTTTGTTTATGCAACATGTATTATGTAGAAGTGCTTTGTAATTTGTTAATAAAGATTAAAGAAGTTCTTTAAACATGCTTATATTCAAAATTAAAAAACTGGGAAAATGCGTATGAAATGTGGGTTTTTTTTCTGATTCAAAGGGCTCCTGTAATGGTTTTTTATATTATTTTTATTTTTATTTTTATTTATCTTTTTTTTTATTTAAATTTTTTATTTGGTACTTTGTGGTTTTCTTATATGTCAGTATTGTAGCGGTCAGGAAGTGAATGATATGGGCCAGGCTGGTACTCGGACAAGGGACTTTATCAACTTGATTTGAAAATCATAAGATCAGGCAATAGTATTCTCCCTTGGCAGAGTAGTTGGATATTTAAAAAAATTAATACTAGACAGTCAATGCTATTTTTGGACTGGCTAGGGTCTGTGGCTTGATTTGTATTCACTCTGAGGTTGTGCTTGCATTTGCTTTCTTTGCTTTTTCAACATTGTATTGTATTGACATTTTTCATTCTCAAATTTTGAATTTTTGCTCTTTGTTTGGTGCTTGTTGGTTGAGTGGGGCATACTTTGTATAAATATAGTCTCTATTTGTAACTTTGCATTGCCTATTCTTAAAAGTGTGCAAATTCAGAATAAGATTGTCATAGTGAATTATTTTTCCCCGTTTTGACTAATAGTATACAATATGGCAAAATTGCCCAACACCAATGGTTGGCTAACAACATATGGGTTCAAAGTAGGATGTTTAAATATTTGTCATCTACTAAATAAAGTTTCAGATTTACCCTCCATTTTGTCAAATGTAAATAGTCCTTTCCATGTTTTTGGCTTTTCTGAATCTAGGTTATCACATATTGTGGCAGATGATATAGTATCAGTCCCTTGCTATAATTCTATCAGACGAGATGCCAAAACAAAATCAGAAACAGGATTAATAGTTTATATACATCAGTCTGTAAATTACAAGCAGATAACTTTATTCGATAATTATGGCATAGAATGTATATGGTTAGAAATATGCCTGAAAGGAGCCAAACCAATACTAGTCGGATTTTTGTATCGTAACCCAAACGAACGCATTAGTTGGTTTGATAATTTTGAACACATGATGGATGATGTTTGCAACTATTCAACAGAGATAATTTTACTTGGTGATTTTAATATTGATTTGCTTAAGCCTAATGATAAATGGAAAAAAATCTTTGAGGTCTATAATCTGTCACAATTAGTAAATACTCCCACAAGAAAAACTCTACGTTCGGAAACATTGATTGACCACATTTACACAACTAACCCATCTAACATTGTTGAACTGTCTGTACCTGTCTTTGGTCTTAGTGATCATTATCCTGTTTGTGTAACATGGTCTAAAAAAGGTGCTAAAATCCCCAGATGCCAACATAAATGCATTTCTTTTCGTAGTTATAGAACATTTAATGCAGAAGATTTTTTGTCCACCTTATGCAAAGCCAACTTCTCTGATGTTTATCAGTTTACTGACCCCGACAAAGCCCTTGCAGTTTGGTATAGTATCTTTTCATCAATCGTTAATAGCCATGCCCCTATTAGAACCAAACGCGTTAAAGCTAGAGATAAACCACCATGGTTAACGGACGAAATTACTAAAGCCATAGCCCTTCGGGATAAACTACTAAAGTCAACTGGAAAAGATGAAAAATTTAAGGAGCAGCGTAATAAAGTGACATTCATGAAGCGAATTGCTAAAAAGAAATATTTCAGTGAGTTGATTGCATCTAAGAGAGACCCAAAGTCTATCTGGAAGGCAATTAATCAGTTATCTGGTAAACCGTCCTCATCGTGTACTTTATCAGGTACGGGTTTATCTGCAGAATATATAAATAAACACTTCTGTACTATTGCTGAAAAAATTGTTAATGTTGACAACTCCGAATACAATGATCTACTTCTTTTACAGGAATTTTGTTACTCCAAGTCAATAAAATCTAAACTAAATTTCAAATATATTAGTGTGCACGAGGTGCATAAGGAGTTATGTTCGTTAAAGGAAACAAACTCCCGTGGCTTAGATGATTTAGATAGCAAAATTTTGAAAGCTTCAGCGCAAGTTATCTCTGAACATCTGACATATATTTATAATCTCTGTATTCAAAAAAGTTGCTATCCTCAAATGTTTAAAGATGCCAAAGTTGTACCTGTTTTTAAATCTGGAGATCCTAATGACCCCTCCAACTATCGACCCATTTCGATTCTATCTATCTTATCTAAACCCTTAGAAAAGCATCTTAAACAACATCTTCTGTCATACTTTGGTGAACATAACTTATTGCATCCTAATCAAAGTGGCTTCAGAGAAAATCACTCATGTCATACTGCACTCAGCAATCTCATAGAGCAATGGCATTTAAATATTAACAATAATCTCTTAACTGGTGCAATTTTTGTAGACTTTGCCAAAGCATTTGACTGTATTGATCACAATCTCCTTGTAAAAAAGTTGGCTGTGTATGGTTTAAGTGCAGACGCACTTAAACTGGTTTCCTCTTTTCTTGATAAAAGAAGACAAGCTGTTTACCAAGGTTCAATTATGTCATTCCTTTTGCCTGTGAAGTAAGGTATTCCTCAAGGTTCTGTGCTAGGGCCTGTCCTCTTCTCAATATATATCAACGATCTTCCTCTCCATGTTTCTTCCTCTTGTGAGCTCTTTGCTGATGATACTACCATTCATACAGCTGGTCATGATTTAAACTCTATAAGTTCAATTTTGCAAAATGACTTAAACAATCTAGCAGCATGGACAGAGTATAATCATATGGCTCTGCATCCACAGAAATCAAAATGTATGGTGGTTGCAACAAGACAAAAGCGTCAAAACTTTCAAACTAACATAAACAACTTAAAAATATACGATAAAGTACTAGAAGAGGTCAGTTCACATAAACTGCTTGGCCTCCACATTGATAATAACATGTCATGGTCAGATCATGTTTTTAGTATTTCCAAAAAAATATCTAAGAAGCTGTTCCAACTAAACAGAATAAAAAATTTCCTTGATCAGCATACTCGCAAATTATTCTTCTATTCTTACATAAAACCAGATATTGACTATGCATCTACATGTTGGGATTTAGCAAGTAAAAACTGCTTACGACGACTTGAGAGAGTATTTAAACGTTCTCTCAAATTAATTCTCCTTAGAACTACTTCCTTAGATACAAATTGTTACAAAGAGTTGAACATTCTCCCATTTAGTCTTCACTGTCTCTTTAACAAAGGCGTATTCATGTACAAAATTATGAATAAACTAGCTCCACATTACCTTTGTCACAGGTTCCCTATTAAAACTGTTCGTAATAAAAGTAGCGTTGTTACTCCTCGTCCAAGAACCGATCTTTTTATGTCATCTCTTGTTTTTTCTGGTAGCAAACTATGGAATGAAATCCCAGTCCTTATCAAAGGAAAAAGTAGCATATCATCTTTCAAAAAAGCGTACCACACACATCTGTTCAATTTCTTGTAATAGACATTCTGTGAGCATGCTTGTCAAACTTGTGTGTGTGTGTGTGTGTGTGTGTGTGTGTGTGTGTGTGTGTGTGTGTGTGTGTGTGTGTGTGTGTGTGTGTTGAGTGTGCACGTGCGCGCACGTAGGGCTGGTTTGCTTCCTTTGATTTCTTCTTTTGTCATTGAACTTGTATATATTTGTTATTTTGATTATGTATTTATTTTCAGTGTTTAAATGGGCAAGTGAGTGCATGCCTATGGTCACTCCGGTGTGCGTGTGTGTGTGTGTGTGTGTGTGTGTGTGTGTGTGTGTGTGTGTGTGTGTGTGTGTGTGTATAAGTATGCGTGTGTGTGCGTGTGTGTGTGTGTGTGTGTGTGTGTGTGTGTGTGTGTGTGTGTGTGTGTGTGTGCACGCGCGCGCGCGCTT
>JASPKP010000711.1:22500-38273 GCA_030674155.1 Stramonita haemastoma
TAGAATTGGCTGAATCTTAATATCGAAAATCTTGAAGAAAGTACGAACGTTAATCTCTTTATATCTATGAAAGACTTTATTTAACTGAATCACTGCCTTCTTTCCCTTAGTGACTAAATGTTCTATACCCAATTTACAGCTTATCTTTGTTGTGAAATTAAACCCTAAATAACAATACTGATTCACGACTACTAACATAATACCACCGTAATACCATTGTTCCCTTTTTGAAAGAAATCCCCCTTTCCTAAAGACCATCACCTTTGTTTTATTGATGTTGACACTCAATTGTAAATGATTACAGCAGTCTTTTAAAATATTTAATTGATGTTGCAAACCTCCTGGGGCTGTTGAAAACAGTGCAACATCATCTGCAAACATCAGAATAAAGATATCCATAATATTTAGTAATAACTGGACTTCGTGCCTTCCTTTTTCATTCATATCATCAGCTAGCTGGTTAATGAATACTGAAAACAACATAGGACTCAGAAGACAGCCTTGCCTGACTCCTATTGGACATTCAAAAAACTCTGATAATTGGCTGTTTATTCGTATACACAATAATAATGAGTTATACATGGCTGATAATGAAGCAAAAATTTTCCTTTTACCCCCTGACTTTTAATACAGCTCAAAAGTTTATCATGTTTAACCGAGTCAAAAGCTTTTTTAAAGTCAACAAATGCAACGTACAGCTTTTTACCTCTCTTAGACATACACTTCTGGACAATTGAATATAGATTGAAAATCTGGTCTATCGTAGAATATCTTTTCCGAAAACCTGCTTGATTTTAACATATCAAGTGATCATTTTCTAGCCACGACTATAATCTTGTGTTTAATATAGAAGTATAACATTTAGATAGTATACTCATTAATGATACTCCCCTATAATTGTCTACTAGCTCTGGTTCCCCCTTTTAATAAATCGGAATAATAATGGCTTTAGACCATATTTGTGGATAAATACCTTTACTGAAAATAGTATTGAAAAGCTTGAATATGAACTGTTTAGCTGCACTAGTTACATTTTTTAGCATGTCTGCAATAATTTTATCAATCCTGCATGTCTTCCCAGACTTCATTTAAAATATAACTCTATTTATTTCTTCTTCTGTAATCTCTCTGTTCAGTTCATGTTCATTTTCTTCTAACAGATCTGCTTCTGTGTGTATGCATTGATTAAATACTGTTTCATTACTTTGAAATACCTCTTTGAAATAGCTAACCCAGTCTGTCTTATTTATTTTGTTTGAAACTCTATCTTTATTAACACAACCCATACTCCACAGGTCATTCCAGAACAGTGCTGAATTTGAACTATTGTTAGCTAGAGGCTCTACTTTTTGTTTTCTAAATGTTTAGCGTTTGGTCTTTAATAACTGTCTATATTTTTTCCGTGTTGTAACATAAATCTGTCTGTCATTCTCGTCTTTTGTTTTTCTAGATAAATTCAACACTCTTCTTGTCTCTTTCTTAACCCGATGACACTCATCATCAAACCACCTTGACTGTTTGTTCTGACAAGTATGATGTCTGGTGAGCATACAACTGCTAGCCTCATTCAGGCATTGTGTAAATTGCTCCAGAGCATCATCTATGTCACTGTCAAGTAGGTTTAAGGCACTAATAATTCTGTTCTGCATGGTAAGGCTGTCAAGTGTTTCAATAAATTCTTCTTTCTTATCATCTTTCCAAACAACTTTTTCTACTACACTATGTTCCTCTTCATTAGTGTGTTCATCATCATTTTGTTTAGTCACATCCCATTTTAAACCAATCCTCATAAAAACAGCAGATGATCTGACTCTGTAGTACTACTAATGTCTACAGTTACAATATCAACAGATGCATACCATTCACAAGACATGAAAATAGTCAACTGTGCTGGCTCCTGAGAATGAAATATATGTATACCCGTCATCAAAGTCATGTTGACACAGACCATTCAAAATTAAATAATCAAACATATTACTAAATTCAAGTAGTTGATTGCCAAATAGATTCGTCTATCTTGTGAGTTTCTAACAAAATCACTTGTGACATACACCGTTTTTATGTCCCCATCAAACTCATCATCAGAAAAAGAATTATTCTCACATGCTGTTCTTGCATTCAAATCACCAGTTAATAGAACATAAAAATCATCATTCAATTCTTTTTTTTTTCTTTCTTTTTTTTTGCTGCCTCGTCTTCTGTGACGCCACCATACTGCTGTTCCCACGCCGCTCATTTCAATCTCCCCACCACAGCCATACCCAGATTTGTTGTGTCTCACCCCCGGGGTCGGGAGTCCACAGGGAGCCCATCAATATTAGGCCGCCGCAGGGCCACCAGCCAGAGGGGCCCTGCACTTCTGCTGGGTCACTTTGGTGGTGTTCAGTGGTGCCTGTTCTGAGCTAACATATGCAGGACACCACCTACTAAGCCCCTACTAACAACAGATAGCTCAGTCGCGGAGCCAGACTGAGTGAGCCACCCACCCAAGGTGGCAACCACCACAATGTCCCTCCAACGACCGCCTCCCCGCGAACCTCCAACCCCAAAGGCTTTGACACAAATTCACCACAGGCACAGAAGCGTATGGGGAAATCGAATCTGAGGTCACCATGAGACCAGAGCACGGAGGCCACCGAATCAGAGGCAATTTTTATTATTGCATGATGATCAATGAGGATGAGGATGATGTAATGATGCTGCTGTGGAGGTGCATCTGCTTTAAGACTACTTGACAGGGTTGTTCTCTACGCTTACTGTCATAATATATCCCGGCGTCAACCAGGCCCGAGAGATACAGACACCTGCAGTGTTGGTCAGGTAATTTGAGCAAAAATCTCAAATTCGCATCCGTAAAGTGGATGAAGCTCGACTGTGTGGTCCCAGTCTCCCCACTGAGCCCACAGCACACTCACTCTGGGTAGGAGCCGGCTGGAGCCCGAAAAAATCCCTATGACTTATGGGATTCGAACCCGCGACCTTCGGTCCGGAATCCAAGGTGCTAACCACTGCGCCAAGGCGGCTGGTCATCATTCAATTCTTGCAAGTCCAATATGCACTGCTCAAGCATTTCCATACCATATCCATTTTGGTGATGTTTCCAGAACACAGAATCATATGGAGGTATATAAGCGCAGATTAAAAGTACATTTTTATTAGTTTGCAACAGATTCTTCTGAATGTTTAGCACAACTATATTATCATATTTTATATCAACCTTATCAATGTAGCAGGCGTATTTCTTTCTCACCATTACAATCACTCCTCCAGAATATCGGCCCTGATGCGACAATTTTTTGGCCTTTGATGTAAATACAACAAAATCACTGAAAAGTGGTGATTCAAAGTCATAGCTCATAAACGTTTCTGTTCAACATATAAAATCGTGTAGCTGAAGAAAGTTAACAAAATCATTATTTTCTAACTTTTGCAATACATCCCTGCCCATTAAAGCAAGCAAGAAGTTGTATATAGCTGACCAATCAATCAGCAGCACTGTCCGCTGCACAGTACAGTAGGGGAAATTCCCTTTGCACTGGCCGCCCCTCTGAGCCACTGCCAGAGCTAACGACTTTTGTCAGAAGAGAGTGGGAGGTTTCGGGACTGAAGGGGGTGGGTGGGTGGGTGGGTAGGGGGCATTAGAGAGAGAGGAGGAGAGAGAGAGAGAGGAGAGAGAGGAGAGAGAGAAGAGGAGAGAGAGAGAGAGAGAGGAGAGAGAGAGAGAGAGGGGAGGAGAGAGAGAGAGAGAGATACTTGATTTGATTTGATTTGATTTATTCTTTTATATCGAGGATAATGGAATAAGCACTCTTGTTCTTTTTTTCATCCAGTCCCGTGTGTATGCATTTTTGAGAGAGAGAGAGAGAGGAGAGAGAGTGGGGGGGGAGGGAGGGTAGGGGGGTCAGTGTGGATAGGGGTAATGGAAGACATGCAGTTGTCTAGAGAACGTTCACGTTGCAAGTATGCACATAAACAGTGGGACAGAGAGAAAGAGACAGAGAGGAGAGGCAGACTGACAGACAGACACAAAAAGAGAGATAGAGACAGAGGGACAGACAGAGAGGGAGAAAAGAGAGAGAGGTAGAGAAAGAGACAGACCAACAAACAGATAGAGGGGGGGGGGGGGGAGGGAACACTAGTGTTATGGGCATTCAGCAATCAGATCCTACGAATATGTGTACACAACATAAGAAACATAACGTATAAGAAGACACAATATACGTACAAAGTAAACTAGTAGGTAATTAAAATAGCACAAGGCCTTAAAAACACCAAAAGTGTGTAAGGTCTAAATGATACGATAGGCTTAGGTAAAGAGATAACTGGATAAGGGATAAAACCTCCATTATGAGTAAAATATAAGCGTATCACTATATTAATAATAATGCGAATACTTGGGAAAAATACAAATACAAAACAAAACTAAAAAAACCCTAAAAAAACACCAAAGGGGGGAGGGGGGGAAGGGGGGGGGGGAGGGGGTAGAAAGAAGAGAGAAAGGGGGGGGGGAATGAGAGAGGGAAAGAGGGGGGAGGAGAAAGAGGAAAACAAAGGGAGAGAGAGAAGGAGAGAAAGAGAGGAAAGGGGGAGGGGGAGGGGAGAAGGGGGAGGGGGAAAGAGCACTAAAAATATATTTAGAAATAAAACAGAATGAAAAATAAAATGTTGAAAATGCCCTTAGAGGGTAGAAACAATTACGTTCTAAAATAAGCCATAGATGCTTGGATGTGAATTGGTTTACTAGTCTGCGTGCTAACACACCTATACCGCACACAACCACATGTACATAGATACCCACACACATGCACACACTCACAAGCACACGTGAGCAGTCATGAGCGCGCGCACACCTAAACGTGCACAAACACAAGCGCAAAACACACAAACAAGAACACACACGACCGTTCGCGCGCACGTACACACACACACACACGCGCGCGCACAAACACACACACGCGCGTGCGCACACAAAACGCGCGCGCGCGCACACACACACCAACACTATGCAAAGTCACACACGTACACATACACCACGGGTCTGCCATCCTATCTATATAATATATATTGCTCTAACACTCATCCAAAGTATTAAGGCCAAACGGGGCTAATGTTTTCAATTTACAGATCCAAAATTGTTCTCTTTTGAGTCTGGAGGCCTTGGCTGTAAACTTTCTAAATGATCACACAGTTCATGTTGGCCAAAGAATGGCTGGGAGAGTCGAAAAATTAATGTTTGGTAACAAGGGTGCCTGTATTTTTCTTGATATGTGATCTGTGCGGGTAAAATCTTACTTTGGCAGCGTTTTCAGTTTCTCCCACATACTGGGAATTGTCACAAAGGTTACAGTACAACAGATAGATGATATTCTGGGTTTCGCAGCCTAGTTCCTCCGTATTTTAAAATTTTCCTTAGTAATAGAACTGGAGAAGGACTTAGTCTCTTGTAGATGCTCTTGGCACAGTATACATTTTTTCTTTGGGCATTTAAAACAGCCTGGATTTTGCGTTACTGTAATGGTGGGCGGGAGAGCAGAAGGCATCAGTATGTTTTTTATTGACTTACAATTTCTCTGGCCTACTAAGGGTTCTACAGGTATTGCTTTTAGCATCCTCTCACTGCTGTGGAGAATGGGCAGTTTTTCTTTTAACCATTTATGCAGAGGAGGGTTTGCAGAGTTGTGAGTTACTATTATGGGGACTCTAGAAGTCCTCTTTTTGTTCTTGTTTTGTAGAGTTTCATGCCTACCCATGTAAGTAGCCTTAGTTCTTGCATCTTCAAGAAGAGAAAGAGGATAGCCTCGGTGTAAAAAGTGCTGCATCATGCGTTCGCTATCAGTTCTAAAATCTTGTAAATTAGAACAAATGCGTCTGAGACGTAAGAATTGGCTAAAAGGTATATTTTTAAGGCAGGGGAGGGGATGGCAAGATTTGAAATGTAAATAGGCATGTACATCAGTTTGTTTGGTGTAGAGGTCAGTGTAAATGTATCCATTCTCGAGTCTTAGTAGAATGTCTAAAAAAGAAATCTGGTTATAAGAACTGTTTAATGTGAATTTTAGAGTAGGGTCGAGGGTGTTTAAAAACTGGTTAAATATGTGTAGGTCTGATTCCGAGCCCACCCAGTGTAATAAAATGTCGTCTATAAATTGTTTCCAGTGGTTACTGTCTACGTTCACGGGGCTCTGTTCTAACAGGTCTGCCTCTATCCACCCCATGAACAGAATGGCAATGGTGGGAGCCATGGGGGTACCCATAGCTGTTCTAGACTTCTGGTGGTAGAATTTATTTTCAAAAGAAAAGAAATTGTTTTCTAAAACGTGTTTAATTATTTAAGAACGACATTTATGGGAGGGGTTAGATCACTGGGTTAAACAGATAAAAAATGCTTTAAAGATTTCTCAACGTCAGGATGAGGAATGTTGGTGTGTAAACTGACCACGTCCAGGGTGACCATCATAGTGTTTTCAGGGAAAGGTCCTAAGTTACTGTTCCATTCGTTGACTATTTGGAGTATGTGGGTTGAGTCTTTTACATGGCTGGGTAATTTGGTGACATAGTCTCTGAGCCAGTAATCAGCTAATGTGGAAAGAGTTTCAGTGGGTCCTCCAACACCCAAGATTATGGGGCAACCAGGGGGATTAATTAAACTTTTATGGATTTTTGGTAAGTGATAAAATAGATGGGTTCTAACGTTACTAGGGTCTAATTTGGCCCACTTAAAAGTATCGTCACAAGTTCCTTAATGATTTTATTGGACTGTGTTATTACCTGAGGGGTTGGGTCATGTTCCACTTGTAAATAGTGTTCAGGGTTATCCAGTAGTCTATGAGCTTACAGATAGATAGATAGATAGATAGATAGTAGATGATAGATAGATAGATAGATGATGATAGATATAGATAGAAGATAGATGATAGATAGATAGATAGATAGATAGATAGAGAGAAGATAGATAGATAGATAGATAGATAGATAGATAGATAGATAGATAGATAGATGATAGATAGATAGGTCTTTGATATTATTTTTACATGCTCACTGTTTTTATATATGACTTGTAACCCACCGGAATTTCTCTGTTTTAGAGATACTAAATATTTTTTATTTGAATTGATTATGAATAAATTCATGTAGAGAGAGGGGGGAGGAACTCACTAACTGACATGTATTCACAACTAAAACAGGTAACATTTAAGAAAGAAAAATAAAGATTGTAAAAGTATTTTTATGTAAAGAAAGAACAGAATAAAAAGTAATTAGAGCAGTTTTAATTTGGTAAGAAAATAAAGATAAACTCCTATATCACCCAAATCAATGACCATGTAACAATATTTCCCAAAGGGTACGGGAGTAAGCAAAAGACAAAAGTCTAATCAAGCAAACAAAACATTCTTTTTCTTTCTGTAAAAAATCTGATAATTCCACAAAAAGTTGTAAGATATTACCCAACAATAAACCGTGGGTGACGAAAACATTAAAATCATCTCTAAACAAAAAGAAAGTAGCGTTTCAAATCAGAGAGAGAATGGCATGCAGAAAAATCAAAAGAAACTTCACAAAGAAATTCGAGAATGTAAAAGAGCCTATAAACAGAAAGTTGAACGGTTTCAGAAGGGTCATTTGGCAGATGCATGGAGGGGATCAAAAATACTTTCATGGGCAAGCAAATTCAAAAACTTCGACACAGACAATGCCATTTGAGGAATAAAAAGCTTTTTTTCTGAAGAACTACATGATTTCTAGTCCCAACGGGTACAGGAGGAAACTAAAGAAACACTGCATCCAGGTCTTCTTCCTAATACTCCCTCCACTTTATCACCTGAATCTTTCGAAGTATCTTAACTCAACCCCAACTTACCAGGCCATTCTATTACTTTCTGCTGTCTTTACCGTCCACCTCCTAGCCGTAAAAACAAACCTAACATCTTCAGTTTTCCAACAAGAGTTTCAGTCCCTGCTTGATCACTACAGCCTCTCTCCCAAGAAACTTATTCTTGGTGACTTCAGCTTCCACTTCGACAACCAGTCATCTCCTGATGTCAAACGTCTTTCTCTTTCCTTGTCTAACTACACTCTTTCTCAGCTGGTAAACAAACCAACACACAGATCAGGCCACATCTTAGACCGGCTCATCACTGATGCCTCACTAGATCTCATCACATCTATATCCGTCACTAATGAACTGGTTTCTGATCATTCTGCCATTCTTTTCTTTCTTAACATCGCAAAGCCTATCAAAAAGAAAAAGCATGTTACCTATTCCAACTCAATTCCAGACATAAACATACCGCTATCAACGTCAGTGATATTTTATTCCTTTAATACACTCTGAAAGTTCCTTTTTGATCATACAAATGATCTTCCCGGGCCTTTTTTCTTTAAAGAACTGGATAACTCAGACGAGGAGAGAGAGAGAGAGTGAGAGAGAGGAGAGAGAGAGAGAGAGAGAGGAGAGAGAAAAGAGACAGAGACAGAGACAGAGACAGAGACAGAGAGGACTGAATAAGCACTCATATGCTTTTTTTACATTTAGGCCCTGCCCTTATCTGGGATAACATAAGATAAAAAAAACAAACCTTTAAACAAAAAAACAACAGCAATGATAGACCAAATAACAAAAACCAAGAGACAACATCAATGGCAACAAAAAAAGACAGAAATAAGGACAGAAAGACAATAATTTAGTAATAAAAAGCATGCACACCACCATCTAAAAAAAAAATCAGAAAAATGTTTGGTAAACGGGAGGAATAAACGTAACCAATAACTTCATTATGGGGGGAAAAGTACTACCATTAACCAATTAGGTAAAACGTAGGTCCCAGATTGAAAAGCAAAAAAACAACAAATAAAAAATCCCAACAACCAAAAACAAAAAAGAAAACCACAAAAAAATCACTTAGCTTTTTTTTAAAAAGTACATAATGATTCACGCACACACACACACACACACACACACCACGCACGCACGCACGCACACGCACGCACGCACGCACACGCACGCACCACGCACACGTGCACGCACACAGGCACATGACACACCACACAAGTTTGCGCTGGCGTCATCAATAGGCTTCATACTAAGGGAAATATATGCCTTAAATTTTAAGTAAAATATATAACGAACAGAAGAGGAATCTATCCTGGGAGTGACACAAAGAGAGGGAGAGGAGTGAGAGAGAGAGAGAGAGAGAGGAGAGAGAGAGAGGAGAGAGAGAGGAGAGAGAGAGAGAGGATGAGAGAGAGAGAGAGAGGGATAGAGGGAGAGAGAGAGAGAGAGAGAGAGAGAGAGAGAGAGAGGGGAGGAAGAGGGAGAGAGAGAGAGGAGAGAGAGAGAGAGACAGACAGACAGAGAGGAGGACAGAGAGAGACAGAGACAGAGAGAGAAGGCAAGGCAAAGTCTTTTATTCCAGGATAATAGACAAGCACTCGTGTGCTTTTTTAAATCCAGTCCCCGCCCTTTTCAGGGATACATCAAGTTGAAAAGATACTAAACAATAAAACTTTACGCAGTACCAAAAAAACACAAGAATAAGGACATTATTATATGATAAGGTAATAAAAATGCACTCGCTCAGAAGGCAAAAATCAGAAGTCACAAGAGAGAGAGAGAGAATGAATGAATGAATGAATGAAGAATGAACGAATGAACGAATTTTATTTGACAAAAGCTACAAGCCCATCAGTCAAAGGGGGTTAACAAAACATGAATAATAACTCGAAATCCAGACAAATATCAACAAATATTTTTAGTTATTACTTTTAGAATCTATTTGGTTCATAGTCTGCTTGCGTTTTTCTAGAGCCTGAGTTACATATATTGCTAAAGATATCAGAGAGAGGAGAGAGAGAGAGAGGAGAGAGAGAGAGAGGAGAGGAGGAGAGAGAGAGAGGAGAGAGGAGGAGGAGAGGAGAGAGAGAGAGAGAGAGAGCATGCAGATTGAAACATACATATATACTCTAACACCATAATGTATTTCGTGATTAAAAAGGTAAGGTAAAAGATAAATGTGTCCCATAACGTTTGTGGTCATAGGGGCTTCAGAGACCTCAGCTTCTCTAGGGGCCAGCATGTTGAGGGCGGCGCCCATCTCCTCTCCCTTGCTGCTTTACCTTCCCTGACCCTATAGAGGGCAGGTACCCATTTACAGCTGGGTGAACTGGGAGAACTGTACTGAAGCCAAGGCGCACAAACGGTCACCTATCCCATTGGTAACCACGCTCGACGCTGCTTAAGCGTGCGCACAAAGAGAACGCTTGCTCGCGATAAAAGCAAGTGTGATAAAGCAAGCATGTGTAATGGAAGTGCTTACTTGTTGTTGAGGTGAACAAATAGAAAGATTGCAAATCGCGCTTGCAATTGGTAGAATTTTGTCCTTTGGCACCATGGCGGATTCAAGTGAAGACGAACTATTAGTTATAGAATGATTATATAAAATCAACGGCATAGATGTTTACAAAAGATCACTGTTCATTAAGAATAAGAATTATTTTCCACTTGCGTGAGAAAAAAATCATTCACGCCTAACTGGTATAGTAAGTATCTTGTGTAAAATACAATTTGAGTACAACAAAATTAACTATCATTTGATGACTCTTTGGTCGGACTGTCAGAGGAGACAGAGAAAATGCACACTGCACTTGCCAGATCGTGACTAGACAACACATTGGGGCACAAAGAACACCCTTGCTCGCAATAAAGAATTAACTTTTGGTTCTTTACGCTTTCCAAGCGTTGCTTGAAATTGCAGGCGTGATAAAGCAAGTGTGCTTTTTGTGCAGTGCAAGCATATTTTGAACATTACAACGGCTTGCTTTATTGTGCTCGCTTTTATCGCGAGCAAGCGTTCTCTTTGTGCGCACCCTAACATTGGCTAGGGGAATGCAAGCGCTCTGACAACTGAGTTATCTAATCCTGTCCCATGATTATAGTCACACAAAGAAACCGTATAAAACCACATCATAATTATGATGGACATAGTTATTCTACTCACACAAAAGGATTAAATATAAAAAGGTTCACAAAAAATTACATTCAAGACATAATTATGAAGATAGAGAATATTAATACGAGGAGGAGGAATAGCTCATTGGTCAGAGCACTCACTTTCCCCAAGCTACTTAGCAGCATCAAGTGTGGTTAACAATTGGACGGGTGACCGTATGCACACCTTGGTTTCAGTACAGTCCCCCAGTTCACCCAGCTGTAAATGGGTACCTGCCCTCTTTAGGGTCAGGGAAGGTAAAGCACGAGAGAGAGGAGATGGATGCCGCCCTCAATATGCTGGCCCATAGAGAAGCTGAGGTCTTTGATGCCTCGCTCCCTTTCGACCGCCTAGGTAATGGGACAACTGTACCTTAACCTTTACAGAATAAAAGTAAAATATTCATCAATACAAGTGGTAAATATAATTAGACTACGATAAGACATTCACAGAGAAAAATCAAATCATATTAAATTCTTTTATTTCGAGGATAATGAATAAACACTCATGTGTTTTTTTTACATCCAGTCCCCAGAGAGAGAGAGAAAGAGAGAGAGAGAGAGAGAGAGAGAGAGAGAGAGAGAGAGAGAGAGAGAGAGAGGTGAGGAGAGAGAGAGAGAGAGAGAGAGAGAGAGAATGGATGAATAGATGAATGGATGAATGAATGTGTCATGGGTCCTACACGGGAATTATCTAAGTCGCCACTCTAATTCCGTTCCGCCTAATTCGGTACCGGAAATCTTAGAGTCCTAGATTAATTCCTAGTTTCTTTAGTAACCCTAAAGAAGAGTAGGGCTCAGCTACTTATGGGCCGGGGAGTGATAAAGGGGGGATAGAAAAGAGGATAGTAGAAAAATAGGGGAAAAGGAAATATAGAAGAGGTAGGGAGTAGGTAAGTGAAATTAATTACCTCAACTCACTCAGCAGCCACACTGAATACACTAACGAATGTGACGAACAACAACATTCATTAAAATGCGACTCCAGACCGAGAAAGTTGGGTTTACAACATGTATTCCACAACACAACCTACAACACTACCACTTCAACATAAAACACCAATTGTACTGCGAGTACAATTAAAAAACACAAAATACAATCTGTCCTAATTCTCAAAACAATTAATCATGACCAAGTCTTAGATCAAGACCATTAATAAAGACAACAATGGTAATGGTGGAGTGATGGGGGAAAACGATGGTGTGAGGAGAAGGTGACAGGTACACTGTAAAAAAATAACATCACCCCAAAACCATCCATCACTGAGCTAGTTTACAATACTAAGCTCAATTACAAAATGCACTCTCACCCTATTCAGTTTGCGATTCTCATGAGAATAAAATATTCTCAAAACAATCTAACATCACCACCAAAATTATCACATAATTTTAGTAGTTAGTCTCACACATGTTTCATTTTCCTTAGGACAGATAGTGGTCTATCCTATGAAACTGTGCCAACATTAATGAGAAGGACTAATTTATTTTAAATAAATGTCCACAATGACATTCAATGCCATTTCACCTGTTTTAGAATTGCTACATGATTTATTACAAATAAATCACAAATCTTAGCGAATGAAATCATTTTGAAAATCAAGTAGGCCTTCACACCCATATATTTGTAGTGTAAAGCCACACTAGAATATTTCCAGCATTTTAATAATAGCTGAACAATATTCTACCAAAAGTTAAACTTACAACAAAGACCATGACTGTGTTAAAATTTACCACATGCTTTCTTTGTTCAATACAACCACTAGGTCTCACTGTTAGTTTACAGGCTAAAAGCCTCTTAAATTGAATTAATGCCCCCACTGACATTTCAACTGTTTGGATTTCCTAAATGATATATCACAAATAAGTCACAATTTTTAGTAATAAAATCATTACTAAAATTAAGTAGTCCTTCACACCCATACATTTGTAGTGTAAAGTCACACTAGAATATTTCCAGCATTTTATAGCTGAACAATATTCTACCAAAAAATTAAACTTAAAACAAAGACCATGACGGTGCCAAAATTTACCCCAGGCTTTCTTTGTTCAAAGCAATCACTTACTTCACTGTTAATTCACAGGTTAAAAACCTGTGAAATTAAATCAAACATATAAATTTCCTGAACCTTACAAAACTAGTCTGAATTAAGCTGAAATTGGCTTAAACAGATAGTTTGATCAAAAACAAAGTTAACAAAATGAAACCAAACCTTAATGGGGAACATCTAGACTCAGAGCGTCCAAGTCATGCTCCTTTCCCTCACTGGCCCCAGGCAGGAAGTGAGATTTAAAAAACAGAAATATCCCCATAGGCATTTCTTAAGGGGCGATCACTCAACTCTACAAGGGAGTTACTGAACTTAACACTTAGTAACACACCAAACAAAAATACGTTTTTGTGAGGGGGGTTACAAATGAATGAATGAATAATCTTTATTTTTCATGGGTTACAGATAAGCATTTACATACGTTTTTCATCCGGCCCTTACCATGATTAGGGACTATCAAAAAAAAGCAAAGCCCCTTCAGAAAAACAACCAGAATACCCCCCTAAAAAAAACTAAGACAAACAAACAAAGCCCCAAACCAAAAAATATAATAGCCCTCCCCGTAAAAACCACCACCACGAGCAACAAAAGTTCAACCTATGATTTGAAGAAAGGAGATAAATATGATAATCAACTACATAATCCCCAACTGGATACACTGATAATTATTTAAACAAAAGAGAGAGATGTGTATTCAATAAGCACATCATCCGCAACTGACCCGAGCATTAATGCTAAAACAGATACACTGATTCGTGGCATATTTATGAGGGAAACAACAACAAAACAAGAAAAAAAATTAATACTACACTCTTTTAGACGATAAGAATACAATTTGCAAAATCAACATAGGTATCATAGGGAGGGAGGGAGGGAGGGAAGGAGAAAGAGAGAGAGAGAGAGAGAGAGAGAGAGAGAGAGAGAGAGAGAAGAGGAGATGAGAGAGGAGAGAGAGAGAGAGAGACAGAGACAGAGACAGACAGACAGACAGACAGACAGACAGACAGACAGACAGACAGACAGACAGACAGATAAACATAGATACCACAGAGGGAGATAGGGAGGGGGAGAGGGAGAGAAATAGGGTGAGGGAGAGAGAGACTGAGAGACAGACAGACAGAGAAACAGGAGAGAGAGAGACAGACAGATAGAAGGACAGACAGAGCAAGAGACACACAAAGTGAGTGATAGCGAGTGTGAGAGAGAAATAGAGTTAGTGAGTAAGTGAGTGAGTGAGTGATAGTGATTTTATTATTATTATTATTATTATTATTATTATTATTATTATTATTTATTATTATTATTATTATTATATATATATATATATATCGAGGATAATGGGATAACCACTCTTGTGTTTTTTTTACATCCAGTCCCGTGTGTATGCAGTTTTTGTAAATGTCATCTGTTCCCACCCGCACACGATGGCCTACTCTTACGAAAAGCGGAACAGGATTTAACGTGTGCGCAAGATGTTCTGCGTGTGCTCGCACGTGAGTGAGTGAGTAAGTGTGTGAGTGAGTGAGTGAGTGAGTAGTTGAGTGAGTGAGTGAGTGAGTGAGAGTGAGGAGAGTGAGAGAGTGAGTGAGAGAGAGAGAGAGAGGGAGTGAGAGAGTGAAAGAGAAAGATTGAGAGTTATTGTTTTTATATCGAGGATAATGCAATAAGCACTCATGTGCTTTTTTACATCCAGTTCCCGTGTGAATGCAATTTTGTGAATTTGTTATCTGTTCCCACCGGCACACAATGGCCTACTCTTCGGAAAAGTGGAACAGGATTTCATGTGCAGGACAGGATAGCCTAGTGGTTAGAACATTGCGCTTGAAATCTGACAACCCAGGTTCGATTCCCGTTCAAGGCGACATTTTTCCATGGAGTTATCATCAGTGCTGACTCAACTTCCCCAAAAGTCTTTCAGATGAGACAATAAACCAAGATCCCGTGTGCGAACGCACGTAGAACATCTTGCGCACAAGTCAAAACCTGTTCCGCTATCGGAAGAGTAAGCTGTTGTGTGCCGGTGGGAACAGATGATAATGTTTACAAAACCGCATACACACGGGAACTGTATATAAAAATAACGGCGCAAGTGCTTATTCCATTATCTTCGATATAAAAGAATAAATAAGTAAATAAATACTTAAAAATGTGTGCGCAAGATCTGCGTGGATTCGCACATGGGGCCTCAGTTTATAGTCTCTTCCGAAGGACTTTTGGGGAGAGTGGAGTCTACACTGATGTTAACTCCAGGGGAAGAGGAAGAGGGAATGAGAGGGGGAGAGAGAAAGGGAGAGGGAGAGGCAAAAGACAAGGCAAGGCAAAATTCTTTCATTCGAGGATAATAGATAAGCACTTGTGTGCTTTTTTACATCCAGTCCCGCCCTTTTCTGGGATAACATCAAGATAAAAAGATAGCCTCAACTAAAAAACAACAATAATAATGATCCAAATACCAAGAGCAAGAAACCATACCAAGTATCAAACAACAGGTAAGAAATGAGACAGAGATACAATTTTAAGGTAATTTTATAAAAAGGCACTCATTCAGAAACGAAAATAAGAAATAAGAATCAATGATGATTTTGATTTGAATAAATAAACAACAACAAACAAACAAAAACAAAACAAAAAAGGCACAATAATTAAAGAGCAAACATGAGAATATGATGAGGTTAAATGACTGAAAACATCTATCCACCACCATCTATCATCAAAATAAGTCCCATAAAACATAACATTTT
>JASPKP010007113.1:0-13236 GCA_030674155.1 Stramonita haemastoma
TGTGTGTTGTTGATTTGGTTTACGACGTGGTATGATGATGATTTGAAAAATCAGCTTGTTGAGTTGCTTTTTTTTTTTTTTTTTTTTTTTTTTAAAGAGAAATTTTTTCAGGTTTTATTGTTTTGATGCTGTTGTTGGGGGTTGTTGTTTTTTTTATGAAGGAGCTGTGCAGTTTTTTTGGCTTTGCTTTTTGTTTTTGTTGTTGTTTTTGTTGTTTCTCTTTTTTAATCTTTTTTTTTGTTTTTAAGGGGAAGAAAGAGTTGTTCGTGGTTGCTTTTTGTTGTTATTGTTGTAGTTGTTTTTGGTGGTGGTTTTTAATAGTGTTTGCTTTTTTTTCTTCTTCTTCTTCTTCTTCTTTTTTTCTTTTTCTTCTTCTTCTTTTCTTCTTCTTCTTCTTTTTCCCCTTCTTTCTAAAAGGTGGGGGAGGGTGTAAAAAACATATGGGGCTTATTCATTTTCCTCGAAAAAAAAAAATTTGATTTGATTTCATTTGATTTTTTTTTGTTGTTCTTTTCTTTCTTCTTGTTCTTCCCCTTGTTCTTGTTTTTCCTCCTCCTCCTTCCTCCTCCCCCCTCCTCCCTCCTCTCCCCCTCCCCCCCCCCCTCCTCCCCCCCCCTCCTCCCCGTCCTTCTCAAACAAGACAGTTCTGAAAAAAATTATGGTCTCATAAACTCTGATGCCAAACTCATCAAGCCCCCTGAAGCACGCCACTGGGTAGGAGGTAAGGCAGCCCCCCGAAAAATCGTCTGTATGCATCCTGTGAGGACCGAACCCAAAACCTGCTGCTGGCGGTCGATTCCATTAACCACTACGCCATCAGGCGGTTTTGGGATCAGTTTTTAGACAAAAAAACAGTAGAGAGAGAGAGAGAGAGAGAGGAGACAGACGGGACAGACAGACACACAGACACACAGAGACAGGACACACAGAGCAGACAGACAGACAAGAAAAAGGGGGGGACAACACCGGGAAAAATTTCGCTTTTTTCTATGCAAGTTTGTTTTGATTAAGCTTGACCCTAGAGTTGTGTGAAAAACGGTTTTTATTTGGCCACGCCTTCACCTTCCCCTATAGAGAGAAAATTCATTGGACATTGTATGCTTTGCTACCCCAAGAACGGCAGCTGGAAATTTTTGAATATTCTTACCCGGGGAGCTACACGCAGCACGCACGCAGCCCCACGACACACGCAAAACACAACCACACACACACACACACACAACCACCCACACACACAAAACCCACACAACACACACACACACTTTTTTTCAGTTGTCAACATAAGCTTACTTTCTTACTTTTTTTGTTGAATCTTAGGGTGAAAAAAAATCGAAGGTTTTTCTGCTCTCTCCTCTCTCCCCTTTTCCCCCCTCTTCCCTCTCTCTCTCTCTCTCTCTCTCTCTCTCTCTCTCTCTCTCTCTTTTTTTGTCCCCTGCCCCCTCTCTCAATGTGTTGTTTTTGTTTATCTTTTTGTAAAAAATAATAGAACTTTTTTTTATCTGAAAAAAAAAGAGAAAAAAAAGGGTTTTCTGAACCTTTACTTTATTTAAAACTATACTACTACACTATACTGCGTGCTGCCGTTTAAACTACTCTATTGCAATACAGCTGCTACTGTACTACTATTTTTGCTACTATTTTTTGCTGTGCTACTACTACTCTACTTCTACTACCACACTACTACTACACCGTAAAACCCTAGCATACCCCCCCCCCCCCCCCCCCCCCCCCCTGGCACTGATTTGGGCAAAATTGGGGGGTGGCTTTTTTGCGGGGATAGACCCCTTTGGACAAAGTATTTTTTGTGCCAACCGTGTAATTGAGTGAATACAAACCCCGAAAAGATGTAAACAGGTCGTTGAGTAGAAGTGAAAGGAAAAAATAGAAAAAAGGGCTTTGAGGCAAAGAAGGCCAACGATTTCCCCTGGTTTTCTTTTTGTGGGCCCTTGTTTCGAAAAACCCTGCCTTCAGATTTTCATTTTTCCAGATAAAGCAGCACCCTTTGGGTTTTCGACATGTTCAGATCTAATTTCTGGTCCTTTTGACAGTTTCCTTTTTTTGCTTGTCTTTTCCGTAACTGCTGTTCAATTGTTTCTGTTTTTCACGGCACACTCCAAAAAACATTCCCCACCAGCTTTGTTTCCAGAATTTTCCCCCTTTCCCAAATTTTTGAAAAGATACAGTGAAAAGACTGTCGCTTCGGCATTTTCCAAAAAATGAACAGAGAGATTCAAAAACCCCAATTCCCCGGCCCCATCGGGAAGCGTCGCCCCCCAAAGTCCAGTACGTCACTAACAGTCAAAAGAGCCCCAATGGAAAAAGCATGACGAAAATCTTAATTCACTGGGGGACAAAGGGAAAAGAAAAAAGGAAACACGAAAAGGTAAAGGAGGGGAAAAAGATGACTTTCAGAACAGTCTCCCAAAAATCCTCGTGAAAGTGAGCAAGTCCTTTAAAAAAAAAGCAGGGTGGGTGTTTGCTGGTAGTTACCCCTGTGCAAAAATTTTGGGCCAAAGTGGGGGGGGGCGTTTGCTAATGGTGGGTTTATGCTAGGGTTTTTTTACGGGAAACTACACTATACTACTACTTCTACGCTTTTTCAGTAAAGCTTGAATGAACGGATGCTAGGCTTATTGAGGGAAAAATTTTAAAAATTTCCTTTCCATTTGTTTTCAGTTTTTTTTTGGCTTGATTTTTTTCTTTTTTTTTTTAAAATTTGGTTTTTTAGATAATATTTACACTAAATTTTTTCTTGGAGATTTTTACATTTAAAATTTTCCTTTGAATAAAAGCTTGATGCAAAAATGAAAAAAAAAATTGCTGTGCTTTTTTTTTCCTGTTTTTATAAAAAAAAAACCCAAAATCAATCAAATTTCAGTGCCAATTTTTTTTCTCTCTCTCTCTCTCTCTCTCTCTCTCCTCTCTCTCTCCTCTCCTCTTCTTCTCTCTCTCCCTCTCCTCTCTCTCTCTCTCTCTCTCTCTTTTTTTCGCACACACACACCACACACACACAAAACCCCACACCACACACACACACACACACACTTATTATATTATATATATATATAAAATATATAAATATAATCAAAACAACACGCACAAAACACAAACCACACAGTAACAAAAATTATCAAAAAATTGTTTGATTTATTCTTTTATTTCGAGGATAATGGAAAAAAAAAGAATCTTGTGCTTTTTACGTCCACCCCCCCCGTGTGTATGCAGTTTTGAAAATGTCACTGTTCCCACCGGCCCAAAGATCCTACTCTTACAAAAAAAGCGGAAAAGGATTTAACGGGCGCAAGATGTTCTGCGTGCGTTCGCACACGGTGCCTGGTTTTTTTAAAGTCTCATCCGAAGGACTTTGGGGGAGCTGGAGTGAGCACTGATTTTAAATTTCCAGGAAAAAAAATCTCCTCGACCGGACTTAAAAACCTGATTCTTCAAATTGCCACGCAATGTTCCTGCCACAAGGCTATCCGTCCCCCTTTGTGAGAGAAAAGGAGAAGAGAGAGAGGGAGAGGAGGGGAGAGGGAGGGAGAGAGGAGAGAGAGGAGAGAGGAGAGGGGAGAGAGGAGGACTGACACTGACACAGTTTTATTTCCATACAGCATTACAGCCCTGTAACAAGGGGGGAAATAACAGTTCAGATAAATTTGTGAAAAACATAATAACATTTTTAAATTTTTCCTCTACTTCGCACTTACATATGTACTCAAAAATCTAATTTGCCACGCAGGTGACACACACACACACACACACCACACACACCCACCCCACACTCTCTCTCTCTCTCTCTCTCTCTCTCTCCCCTCCCTTCTCTCTCTCTCTTTCTTTTCTCCTCCCACACAACACACACACCCCACACACACCAAACACACAACACCACACCAAAAAAAATCAATAATGGACCTCTAAGGCTATTACCGTTCCGTTCCTTTTTCCAAATATTCATTTTTTTTTCCCCAATAAATTTTTTGCTAGATTTCTTTTTTCTCTTCATGCTGACAGATGAAAAATATTTTTTTTTAAACGGGAATTTAATCAGAAACGTCTTTTAAACACACTTAGCCCCCCTCACTTTTTTTCGCGTTTATCAAAATATGCCATAAAATTTTGAAAAAAAAGTGAACTTTCGTTTCTGTGGCATTTCGGCATAAGGGCATATATTATTGTTAGAGTTTTTTCTTCACCTGAAAAAACCAATACTTCAATTTTTAAGGCCAAGATCTTAGTCGAAATCTGCTGAGATGATCTTGTACCATTTGTTGGTTATAAAAAACAGATATCTTTCTGTTTGAAAGACACTTTTAAAGGTTTTTGATTTGATTTGATTTGATTTGATTTATTCTTTTATTCGAGGATAATGGGTTAAGCACTCTTGTGCTTTTTTTACAATCCAGTCCCCGTTTAGTATGCAGTTTTGTAAATGTATCTGTTCCCCCCCGGCACACGATGGCCCCACCTTACGAAAAACGGAACAGGATTTAACGTGGGTGCAAGATTTTTCTGCGTGCGTTCGCCCCACGGGGCCTCGGTTTAAAGTCCTCCCTGGGGGGACTAGGAAAAGAGAGAGAGGGGGAGGAAGAGAGCCAAAGGGGAAGAGAAGGAAAAAGGAGAGGAGAGAAAGAACAAAAAAGAAAAAAATTCTGGTTTTAAATTTAAAAACCACAAAAACCCAAAAATTTTTTTGACTGAAAATGGGTTTTAAAACAGCCCCGAGATAAAACAGGGGCATGCAAAAACAGAAAAACAACACAAAAAAATTGATGATGACACAGTTTTAAAGGTAAGCTAGGCTGGGAACAAAATAAAAGAAGCAGACCCCCAACATCCCAGTCTATAAAAATGTTTCCCCGCGTCGCTCTAGCAGCAGCGGTCATGGAAAGGGGAGGCCTTACGGAGTCGTAGCTTCCAGGTTACGTGGAAACAATGACGATGGAGAAGGTGAAAGGAGGTTGGTAGTTTATATTAAATATATATATATATTTATATATATATATTATTTATATTTATATATATATATATATATATATTTATATTATTTTAATCTTAGTTATATATCGAGGATAAAGGGGAAAAAGAGCACCATGTGCTTTTTTGTTTATCCAGTCCCCCCTGTGTTTGCATTTGTAAAAGTGTCATCTCTTCCCCCCGGCACACAATGGCCTACTTTATGAAAAAACGGAACAGGATTTAACGTGTGCGCAGTGTTCTGTGTGATAATATATGAGCCCCAAAAAATGGTTCCCGGGGTTTTTTTTTTTTGTGTTCTTATCTAAAGCCCCCGTTGCCACACTTTTCCCCCTCCCCCTCACAACACACACCACACCCCCACACACACACACACGCCGCACGCAGCACGCACGCAGCCCCCACCACACACACACACACACACACACCACACAAAAACACGGGGGGGGGGGGGGGGGGGGACGGAAAGCTTTTTGGGTCAGAACCCTTGCGCTGGCAATTTTGACGGACCGGGTTCGAGTCCGGTCAGGAAATTTTTTTTTCCTGGGGTTAAAAATCAGTGCCGCCTCCACTCTCCCCAAAAGTCCCCCTTGGGAGACTTTAAACCGGGCCCGTGTGCGAACGCACGCGAACATCTTGGCCCACCCCGTTAAATCCCCGTTCCGCTTTTCGTAAGAGTAGGCCATCGTGTGCCGGTTGGGAAAGGTGACAATTTTACAAAAACTGCATACACACGGGGACCGGATGAAAAAAAACACTGATTGCTTATTCTGTTATCCTCGATAAAAAGAAATAAATTAAAAAAAAATAAATAAAAAGAATAAAAAAAATAAAATAAATAAAACACGCACACACCCCACACAAACACACAACACACACACACCCCAACAAAACACACACACACATGCACGCACGAAAAAGCCCCGCGGCACACAAACACACACAACACCACACACACACACACACGCCCGCACGGCACACACACACACACACATACACACACACACACCACACACACCAAACCCAACACACACACAAACAGACGCGCACACACACACACACACACACACACACACATCCCCCCCCCCCCCCACAACAAACAAACCCCCAAAAAGAAAAAAGACCAACTCCCCCTCCTTACCCAATCCACCCCACCCCCCCCCCCACTCCCCCTCCCCTCCACACAAACCACTACCCCCTCTCCTTCTTCTCAATATAGTTCCCCCAACCCCAAAAATGACTGTGCAGGGGTTTCACGGACAAAACCAGGTTCCATTTCTTCTTTATTGACCTTCAAGTGCCAACGCAAGGGTCCTGCACAAGTGTTTAAGTCCATTTTTTTCATTAGTGATGTTTTCCCCTTTCCTTTTTTTTTTTTTTCCGACAAAAAAAACCCTGTTCTTATTCTCTTCTTTACTGACCTTCAAATGCCCCAACGCCAGGGTCCTAGCACGCTAGTCCATTTATTTCATTGGGATGTTTTTCCTTCCCTTTTGGTTTTTTTTTGTTTGCAATGACAGAAACCCGGTTTTATTCTTCTTTTTTTGACCCCTTCAAGTGCCAACGCCGGGTCCTGCCACCTAGTCCCTTTTTTCATTAGGGGGGTTTTCCTTCCATTTTTTTTTTGTTGTTTGCAATGACAGAAACACCGGTTCTTATTCTTTTTTATTGCCTTTTAAGTGCCCCAAAGCCCGGGGCCCCCAGCACAGCTAGTCCATTTTTTCTTAGGGATGTTTTCCTTCCATTTTGTTTTTGTTTGCACTGACAGAAAAAACCCATGTTTTATTCTCTTCTTTTCTGACGTTCAAAATACCAACGCCCAGGTTCTTAGCGAGCTTTTTGAAGTCCATTATTTTATTCTAGTGATTTTTCCTCCCCATCTTTTTGCACTGACAGAAACACCCGGTTCTTTTTCTTTCTTTATTTACCTTCAAGTGCCAACACCGGGTTTTTTTTCAAAAAAGTTTTTTGAAGTCCCCTTTTTTCTTTGTGATGTTTTTCCTCCCATCTTTTTCACTGACGAAACCCTGTTTTATTCTCTTCTTTATGGGCCTTCAAGTGCCATCCCCCCAGAAAATTTTAGCACGTTTTTTTTTAAGTCCATTATTTTTATTCATTAGTTAGCTCCTTCCATTTTTGTTTTTGCACTGACAGAAACACCAGGTTTTTCCATTCCTTTTTTATTGACCTTCAAGGCCATCGCCAGAGTTTTGCACAGTTTTTTTTAAATCCATTTATTATTAGTGATGTTTTCCTCCTATTTTTTGCACTGGGCAGAAACCCGGTTCTTATTCCTTTTTTATTTGGGCCCTTCAAGTGCCAAAGCCAGGTTTTCTTAGCGAAGTTTTTTTTAAGTCCATTTATTTTTATTCATTGTTATGCTCTTCCATTTTTTTTTTTTGCCTGCAGAAACACCGGTTCCTATTTTTCTTTATTGACCTCCAAGTGCCAAACACCAGATTTTAGCACAGTTTTTGAAGTCCATTTTTTATTTTGTGATGTTTTCCTCCTATTTTTTTGCATGACGACCCCCACATGTTTCCTATTCTCTTCTTTATTGACTTTCAAGTGCCAACGCCAAGGTCCTAGCACAGCTTTTGGAAAGTTTTATTTTAATTTTATTTATTGGATGTTTTCCTTCCTTTTTTTTTTTTTTTTTTTCCTGACAGAACACCAATTTTCCCAAATTCTCTTCTTTATTGCCTTTTCAGTGCCAATGCAAAGGGCCTCACAGGTGTTTGAAGTCCTTTATTCATTATGATTTTTCCCTTTTTTTTTTTTTTTTTTTGCACTGACAGAAAGGTTTTATTGTCTTCTTTTATTGACCTTCAAGTCCCCAATCCCCGGGGGCCCCCGCAACCCTTTTTGAAGTCCATTTATTCACTAGTGATGTTTTTTTCCTATCTTTTGAAAACTGAAAAAAAACCCGGTTTTATTCTCTTCTTTATGGGGCCTTCAAGGGCCCCAACGCCAGGGTTTTGCAAAGTTTTTTCAAAAATCCTTTACTTTTATTCATTAGGATGTTTTCCCTTTCCCCTTTTTTTTTTTTTCGGATTTTTCAAAGGTCTTTTTGGGGCCATGAAGTTTTTTTTCCCCCAAGAATTTTTTTGTGGGCTTTTTTATGCCAGGTCTAGTGCCCCCAAAATTTCCCAAATCGTTTTTTTTCCCTTTGGGACCATTGTAAGAAGTCTTCATAGCCGTATGTGGCTTGCTGTTGACCCCCACATTCTATTAAAGATGTTTCCGGGTTGACGTGTCAAGAATTGCCCCTTTGTAGTGAGCAGTTATTTGTTGACTTCTCTGGTTCGGGTATACGCGCACCACGCGCCGTGCCGGGGTGACCTGCACAAGCATGCACCGTGCGGGGCACGCGCGCGCGCGGGGGGGCCCGCGCCACAACACACACACACACCCACACACACACACACACAATATATTACGACACTGTAAGTGCACAAACAACTGATGTGAAGGGGTTTGGTTGAAACCAAATTCTAACAGAAAAAAAAAAGACATAACGTGAGAACTAAATTTTTTTAGACAGATTCAGAATCTCCTTTAGAGTTGAGTTTTTCTGCGAATTTCTTCTTCTTTTTTCCCCTTCTTCTTCTTCTTCTTTTCTTCTTTTTCGTGGTCGTCGTCGTTAAACACCAAACGAAACTATTGATGTACTGTCATTTGAGAGAAAATGCTTGCTAGTTCAACATTAGGCGATTTTCGGTGCTTTGTGGCGTCAAATGTCAATGGCAGGAAAGATAACTCGGATTATTTGGGGGGGATCGAAACACAACCGGGGAAAAGAAAGTTAGTCAAACATCGAACACAGTACTTAGAAAAGGAAGGGCACACCACACAGTTTTTTTCAGCGAGTAACATTCATCTAACCGCTTGGAGGTAACTGTAACTTCTTGTATATTTTTTTTATGGCAAAAGTATTTTGCTGAACACAAGGCACCCTTTATTTTCCAATATTCCTATGATTTTAATTTTTATTGTAAAACAAAATGAGTTTTGCTTATTTACTACAATACAAAAAGTACACAAGTACTAGTAAACCCAAACATGGGTGGAATCATGTAAAATGTTATACCGTATGCACCCAAATGTAAAAAAAAATTTTTTATTGAATACCAATAGATTAATTTTCATTTGCTTAACACATTATGAATAACAAAAATTCAAAAAAAGTTTTTTTGTTTTTGTTTTGTTTTTTTTTGTTTTTTATAAAATTTCATAAAATAATTTTGATACCCCTGCCCCTTTTCCTTTGTATGAGTAAAAAGTTTTTTGTGTTTTGCAAAAGCAAAAAGAATAAGAAATCAAGGTTTTGTTTTATTTTTTTAAAAAAAGATTTTACCCAAAACATTGATTCATACAAAACAAAAACACACCACACACAAACACACCACACCACACACAACACCCACACCACAAACCCCACACACACCACACACACACACCACACACACAGTGACACAAAAACCACCACCACAACACAATTAAAATTATTATTATATATTAAATTAAAAATTATATATTTTATATATTAAATATATATATATTATATGTATTTTAAAGAAAAGGCAAAAACAAATGCACTTTTATAGTGTTATTATGGGAGCATTAAGAAGTCTTGTTTATTAATGTCACTTTTGTTTTCAATAGCCACCTGCCTCAATCATGGGAACCTTGTCATTTTAAGAATTTTTTAATTTGGATTTTATTATAATGTCTTTTAATTTTTATTATTTATTTTTTTTGTAAAGTTTAAACAACACACACACCCCCCTCAAGAGTTTTCATTTAAAAAAATAAATTCTTTTAAAAAAAATCCTTTTTCGAAAACCCGGGTTAGGGAAAAACTCCACGGGGTTTTTGAAATAAGGGAAATTTTCCCAGCTTTGGACAGGGGGGAGGTCATGGGAAGATCATGTCTGACATAGTGACGGGTTTTCACCGGCACCATGGTGGCATTAAATTTTTTTTTTTTTTTTATTTTATATTATTATTGAAATGCTTTTTTGCCACTTGAAAAAAATTTGAGACCTTTATTTAAAAAAAAAAAAATTCATGAATTATTCACAATGCAGAAAAATTTTTGGGTGAGATACCAGATAGTGGCTTTCAATGCAAAGCCCCGGATAAAACCCCCTTTTTTCCTTCAAAAACCCCACCCCAATTTTTCACACATTGTTCACACCCCATGCATGCACCCGCACGCACGCACGCACACACACCACACACACACACCACACCCAAAAAGTATACAAAGCCTTACCCTATATTCCATAACATGTTACTGCCCCAAATAGTTTAATATTGTCTTCCACCTTGACAAACTTTATCAAATGAATCTACCTTTTCCTCTGAAGTTGGAGTTTGGGTACCCCAAATGACAGGGTAAATTGGACAGGTCAGACGCACAAACCCCTCACCCGTGTGAATTCTTTTGTTCAAGTTTCTGTAATGATTCCCCCGGTGGGACAGAGGGCCCCCCCGAGTGCATTATTTGGGCAAAAATTTTCCCGGGCCAGGCTTTGGGAAAAATTTCAGCAAAAAAACAAAACAACAACAACAACAACAACACAAAAAAAACCAAATTACAGGGTATTTGGAAAAAGTCAAGGCACAACTTCTTAAACCAGTGTGTAAAAATATGGTCTTCCAATTATTTCCCAGGTGGGACAAGTGGGCAGAGGGAATTATTTCTGGGTAAATTTCCAGGGCATGAAAAGTTTGGGAACATTAAACAACAGCAAAAACAACAAAAACAACAAAAAAACTCACCAAATGGTGGTTGAAAAGGGGGTTTTAAATGGGGTCATGTATTGAAGGTCTTTTTTGGGTGAGACTATAAAACCGGACCCCCTGGGTGAAGCACACAGAACTCCTGACACACACATAAAAACCTGTTTTTGCTTTTTGAAGAGTAGGCCCCTTGGTACCAGGGGGAACAGTGACAAGATTTACAAAACTGCATACAGTGGGGACTGGTTGTAAAAAAAAAGCCATGAGTGCTTATTCCATTACCCTTGGTATAAAAGTAAAAAAGATAATTTAAAAAAAAAAAAATAAGGGTCTGTGTTGCAGTGGCGTGTCTAGCAGAGCAAAACTGAAGAATATAAACTGAAAGAAAGCGGGGATGGCCCATGGGGATTTTTTTTCGGGCCCCAAAACTGCAAGGGGTTTTGAGACCCGGAGGTGTGGTGGCGTGTGGTTTTGGGGGGTGGGTGGGGGTTGTGTGTTTTTGGGGGGGGGGGTAGGTTTGGGGGGGGTGGGGGGGTGTGGGGGGGGGTTTGTTTTTGGTAATTTTGTTTTTGGGGGGGGGGTTTGGGGGTGGGGTGTTGTTTTTGGTGGGGTTTTGTGGTGGTTTGGGGTTGGTTTGTGGGGGGGGGGGGGGGGGGGGGTGTGGGTTTTTGGATTTTGGTGTGTTGTTTTTTTTTTTGTGGGGGTTTGGGTGTGGGGTTTTTGGGGTGGGGGGTTGTTTGGGGTGTGGGGGGGGTGTGTGTTGTTCTTTTTTGTTTTTTGTGTTTTTTTTCCCGTCTAAAAAATTTTTTTTTTTTTTTTTTTGGGGTTTTTGTTTGGGGTTTTTTTTTTTTTTTTTTTTTTTTTGTTGTTTTTTTTTTTTATTTGGGGTTTGGGGGGTTTTTTGGTGGTTTTTGGGTTTTTTTGGGTTTTTTGGGTTTTTAAAAATTTTTTTTTTTTTTTCTGGTTTTGGGGGTTGTTTAAAAAAACCAAAAGGGGGTTTTCCCCATTCCAAAGCCCCCTTCAATTTGGAAAAATTTTTAAAATGTTTTTTTTTTTTAAAAAAAAAAAAAAAAAGGGGGGGGGGGTTTGTGTGTGGTGTGCATACATGCTTATGTTGTGTTGTTTCCGTCTAAACAACACACTTGTATTCTCTTTCCAAATGATTTTATTGGAACTCAAAAACCTGTCACTCACTGTTTTGTTCTTTTTTTTTTTTTTTTTAAAGACATATGTTTATTTATTTTTATGGGGATGAAAAAAAGGTTAAACTTGGTTGAAATTGCACATTACATCGCCCTTTTGGTTGCTACCAAGTTGTTTTTTCCCCCCTAAGTTCTAAAAAAGCAAAATAGCATACCAGAAAAGGGAGCAAGGACCTGCTGGTTCACTTTCCCCTAAACACATGCTTGGAAAGTTAAAAAGCTTTTCAAGAAGCGGAGAAAAAAAGAAAAAAAAAAAAGCCTTTGGAAAGAAAAAACCAGGAGACCTTTTATATACAGACTTATTCTCAGTGCTGTGGGGCCTTTGCCCCCTGCTTCTGTCCTGTAAACTTGCCAGGGTTTTATGCTAAATTGTTGATAAATCCTTTAAGCAGAAAATGTGGGGTTTCAGTGGGTGTTTTTTCGCTGAGAAGTAGTAGCTTTTGTAAAAGTTTTTCTTGTTATGGGTTTGTGTTTTTTGTTTTCTATATTTTTTATAGTAAATAAAGAACTTTTTCTACCAAAAATTCTGTTTTTTAAATGTAGTTTTTTAAAAGTGTAAATTTTTTCAAAGGAAACGAGTACCAGGAAAAAGTGTTGGACGGGGAAAAACCCCAAAAGGTGTGGGGGTGTCGCCTGCGGGAAGGGTCACCTTCCCCAAGCTCTTTTCCCCATCCAGCGCCAGAGGCCCAATCCGCCTCCATCTACGGCGCCTCTACGCCAACCTGGACCCCCCAAAACTAATCGCCGCCCGGACTGGCGACCTGCCCTGAAGACAGGGGAGCAGGGACACCATCGCTGATCTTTGGAGAAAACGGCTGCGGGGGGAAATCGACTCTTCCTTCCCTGATCAAGGGGGGTCGAAAGCCGTTTTTTTCCCCGAGTCAAGGCCGCAGGCCAAAGAACGCCGATGGCCCCCAGATCTTTTTGAGCCCCCTGGGACCGGCGCTGGGTTGAGCAGGGAAAAAGGAGGGGGATGAGGGGGAACGAGAAAAAGGAACACCCTGTCTCTCACCGGGGGTTCCAGGCCTTTTTTTGGTGCGCAGCGCGGGGGGGAGGTGAGGACATGACGTTCCGAAAGCGAACGCATTTAAAACCAGGGTCTGCTGTTGGTTTTTGAAGGTGGAAGGACATTCCCGGGAAAATTTTGTCCCGGGTTCGACGTTTGTTGACTCGATGTTGACAGGAAATTCCGGGGCTTTGTCATTTAGGGTCCCGGGGTTGGAAGCTTTGTCGCAGTAAATTTAAAACCCCATCCACTTGAAAAATCTTTGTCCAGCAAAGACCCCGATAGCTCCAGAATTTGAGAGCTTCT
>JASPKP010007114.1:0-13234 GCA_030674155.1 Stramonita haemastoma
ACAAAAAAAAATTAATAATTTTAAAATTTTTATTTGTTATAAAAAAAAATAAATTTTTCTTTCATTTGTTCTTTCAGTTTTTTAGATTTTTTATTTCAAGGATAAAAAACTCACAAAGTACTCATGTGTTTTTTTTTAAAAAAAAAAGATCCATCCCTGTTTAAATTTGTTGTGAAAAATCATATTTCACAATTTCCACCGCCAAAATGGCCCGCTCTTCAAAATGGCGAAAAAGTTCTAAGCATGCGAAAAATGTTTTCTTGGTCAGCACCAGGGCCCTCAGTTACTTTAAAAAGTTCTTTGAAGGGCTTTTCAGGGAGTGGATTTGACACAAATTTAATTGGGGGGTAAAAAAAATTTGAATGGGTGTTTGTTGTGGGCAAACCCGGGCCCTTGAAGAAGCACAACACTCGTCTAACCCCCCCAGGCTGTTGTCCCCCATGTAATGGGTTTTTCTTCTTTTTTTCTTTGCCAAGCACTCAGACAGCAACGATTTTGTCTGTCAGCAGGAAAATGCATTGCACTGACGTTAATCCCTTCACAAATCGGGCCCCAGACACCCGATTTTGACGGGGAGTAATTGTTTTTTGAAAGTTTTTCTGTAAAAAAAGCAGGAAAAGGGGGGCCCCAAGAAGGCAAAAATGAAAAGAAGGAGTGACAGGAAAAAAAGAAACGACAGAAACAGGGGGGGATAGAAAGAGGAAATCCTAGCAGGATTTTTCAGAAGGGGGAATGATATATATACTCAAAAAGCCCTTGGTTCCCATAGGGGAAACTGTGATAGTTTTACGTCATATTTAGTGTTGGGGAAAAATTCTCTATCTCTCTTTTCTTAACCAAAAGGTTTTGAAAAAAATTTTAAAATTCAACATCAAATGAACAAAAAAATTTTCATGGTTTTGACGTCCAAGCTGTCTAATCCAGCTAGCTGTTGTAAAAAGGGCAGCGCAGCACCACACCCCCCAAAAACAAAACACACCCCCAACACAAACACACACACACACACACAACCACAAACACACACACCCCCCCACCCCACCACCACCACACCCACACAACACCACACCACACACCCAACCACACACACACACTTGAAAAAATTTTGGGGCTTTTAAACAAGAACACACAAAACCCACACACAAAACAACACACACACAACAACACACACACACACACACACACAACCCACAGGTCACACGGTCCACACACACAACGCACAACACACACACACCACTCTCTCTTTCTCTCTCTCAACCCCAAAACACAAACACCCACACACCCCAAACACACACACACAACACACACACACACCACACACATGTTAAAAACACATTTTGGGAGGCGAAACTGAAGAAAAAACCCCAATCACCCCCAAAAAACCCCCCCACACACCACAAAACACACACACACCCCCCACACACCCACCACACACAAAACCACAACCCCAAACAACCACACAAGCCCAAAAAAAAAAGATTACAACCCCTAAAAACTTGGGTTCACCTCAAGCACTTAATGCCCCCACTAGCGGAACCAGCAACAACCAAAAAAAATTTTTTTTTTCATTTTCCCTTTCCCCTTTTGCGCTTTTCTTTTCTTTTGCCGGAATGCCACCCTGAAAAAAAAAAGGGGCGTTTTCTCTCGAGTGCAAAAAGAAAGGCCCGGGGGGGTTGCTACGATTGTGACAGACTTTTGCCCACCCCGCTATAAAATCTGCATTGAAAAAACGGCCACCCCCGAACAAGAATGCACCAATGCTACTGCCCCCTTCGACAATCTTTTCAAAAAAAAAAAAAAAAAAATCAAAGCAAAACAAAACAAAAAAGTTTTGTTTTCCTTTTTTTAATGTAGAACATGGACAGAGTTTTATTACTCTGAGAATGAAAAGCTCCTCCTCCCAAAAAAAAAAAAAAAAGGTTACAAAAAAAGTTGAAAAAAACAGTTATTTTTTTTTAAAAACCCACTTCCCTCAATGGGAACAAAACAACATGGGTTTTTTTTGCACTACAAAAAAATCCCCAAACCCCAAACCAAAGCCAAAACAAAAACACACAGGGCACACACACGCGCGCGCGCACACAGACCAGACAACCCACGCACCACAACACAGAAAAGCAAAACTTGTAACAAAAAAGCACCAAAAATAAAAAAAAAAACCAATGCACGTGATGTTTATCAATAAAAAGGATATGCATCCCATTGATTTTTAAAATTCAAATAATCCGGGTCTTTAAAACCCAAGTAGAATGCAGCTATCTTTATGGCGGGCAACAAACCAGCGCATGTTGCACAAAATTTCCCAACAATTGGTGAACCTCAAAGCTATGATAAAAAAAAATTTTTATTTCTTCTGTTTAGTCTCTTCTGGTTGTTTGTGTGTGGTGTGTTGTGTGTGTGTGTGGGTGTTGGGGTGTTTTTGTGTGTTGTGGTTGTGTGGTGCAATGTGTGTGATCATGCGTGATGTTGGGGTGTATTTTTGTATGATTGTGTGCGATGTGTTCGACATTTCATGTGTTGTGCTTTTTGTGTGTTGGTGCGCGTGGGTTTTTATTATGGGTGGGTTGTGTGGTGGGGTTTTTTTGGTTTTTGTGGGGGTTGTGTGTGTGTTGTGTGTTGTGGTGTGCGTGTGGCGGCACGCCCTGTCCAAAACTAGCTCCCTTTTGTCTCTCTCAGATATTAATTCACGGAAAAATTAACATACAAACAACAATGACCCAGGGATTACTGTTATTTTCTCTCCCCCCCCCCCTTTTCCTCAAAAAGCCCCCCCCCCCCCCCCCCTTTTTAAAAAAAAAAAAGGTTGGGTTTACTCTCAGACAATGTTAAAAAATTATTTTTCTTCTTTCTTGACCCTTAAAACCAGCCCCCACCCTTCCCTTCCTTTTTTAAAAAATTTATTTTTCTTGAGGGGGGGGGGGGAGGGGGGTCCCAAAGATTTGGTTTGTTTTTGTAGATATTTTCATACATTTTGGGGGAATTTTTTATAAAAATTTTTTTAAAAGGTACAGAATATTAAAAGGACATGATGCAAAAAGGAGGGGGGGGTGGGGGGGGGGGGGGAGAGGGGGAGAGAGAGAGAGGGGAGAGAGGAGAGAGAGAGAGAGGGGAGAGAGAGAGGAGAGAGAGAGACGAGAAAGCAGAGAGAAGACAGGAGAGAAGAGGAGAGAGAAGGGGGGTTAAAAAAAAAAAAACAAACAAACCAACCCCAAAAAAACAAAACAAGCAAAAATAACAACCCAACTTGAAGCAGAGTATGCAGTTTGTAGTGGACATACATTGATGAGTTTTCTGTGCATATAAAACACTGTAGTATATTTATTCTCCAAATGTTTATATTATGCAAAAATTGCAAATCCCCACATTATAATACAAATTTTCCCCAAAGTCGTATTGCAGCTGTCTAAAATTATTTGGGGGGCAAAAACAGTTGCCGTATTCGCAAAATCTCACCATTGGGGAAACCTGGCGCCTGTGAGAAACATTAAAAAAAAACACATCTGGGTGCCCACTTCAGTGTTTTCAGGGCCCTTTCATGAAATTAAAAGCTCACCCCCTTAAATTTCAATACAACTCAGACTTGACCCAATTTGTCTGGCGCAAATTCAATAATTTAAGCCCGAGAGGGGGAGAGGTGGAGGGTGGGGTGGGGGGGGGGGGTGGGGGGGGGTTGGGGGGAAAGAGAGAGAGAGAGAGAGAGAGACAGAGAGAGAGAGAGACGGAGAGAGACAGAGAGAAGAGAGAGAGGCAGAGACAGAGAATATTTTGGGGTTGGGGGAAAAGGAAATAAAAAGACATACATACCCCCCCCCCAAAAAAAAAGGAAACAGCCCCCCCCTCCCCCCAATCCCCAACAAAACTGAAAATGTTTTAAAAAAAAAGTTAGGAGCAAAGAAATACATTGTAAACAAATCATTTGTAAGCGGTGCTTGACAATACGTAATGCTCTTTTGTTTGGTGTGGCTGTAAAGCATACATTGTTATATAATATGAGCAGCATGAAAAGGTAAGAAATACGGGCGGGGACACCCCACATATATTTTACACAGACTTGAAGTGAAGCAAAAAAACCCTCGCCCCTTTGAACCCTCACACAACCCCAACAGCCAACAGCTTTTTGTTTAATTAAAAAAGGGTTTTTGTGAAACAAGTTTTTTCAACCTAGCTGAGGAGAACCCACTTTTCTTCGTCAAATGTCACCAGTGGTTACTGGGGTGAAACTTAAAAAAAGGAAAAACTGTGTCGCTGACTTTTTTCATGACTTGACAATTTGGCCCCTACGTACTGCTTTAGGGGGGAGAGAAATGTTATCTTTACAGTCTTTCTCAGTTTTGGGGGGGGAAAGGCGGAAAGGCCCAAGAAGGCAGAAAATAGACCAGAAGGAGGGACGGAAAAAAAAAAGAAAAGGCGGGAAACAAAGAAAGAAAGGAAGTTTGTTTGGTGTTTCTTTTTTTTTTTTAAAAACCCATGGGGCAAAATTATGTAAGTATTTCTACACTGCAATGTCAAAGTTTGCTTACAGTGAAGAAAAGGTCCAGTGGTAAAACAGCCTTTTATGTCATTTTTTCTTGGTAAGCTCTGAGGTTTGTAAAGGGGAAGTTTTTTTGTGTATGGCCCATTTTTAGCATATTAAGGTAGCCATATTCAGACTTCAGGGATTCATTCAAAAAGTGAGAAGTCATAGGTTTAATCCCCCTTTTAACTGATTTTTTCCCCCAAAAGATTACTTTAAAAGAGTGATGTACTATTTAAAGCTCCCCCAAAAAAAATGAAAAACCTAGATCCTAGGGAGCAGGAGCACCACACATAAAGAAACCCACAGAAACCAGGGGTTTGTTCCGGGAAAAAAAAAAAATGTAAAAGAAAAAAGCCACTCTCATATGAAAAGTACACCACGACAGGAAAAAAAAGGTGGTTCTGATGGTGGGAGTGCTAGCCCCCGTGAACAGCAGCCTTCATTTTGCTGGTCAGAAGGAAGGTGGGGGGAGGTTAAGATTTCACCTGCCAAAAAAGTAAACGGTGAGGTTCGGGTTAAATTTCCCACCACGTTATTTCCTAGTTTGCCCCAAAAATTTGAACTGAATGTCAAAGCTTTCGCATGAGACTATAAGAGTATAAACCTGGCCCCAGTGGGAAAACACATGCAGAAATTTTGTGACAAAGTAAAAACCTGTTCCACCTTTTCAAAGAGGGGCCTTGGGTGCTTGTAGGAATGGATGACAGGAAAAAAACCCAAAAACACCAGCATGCAAAAATGTGTCATTTAGCAAAATTTCCAATTCAGAATGCGGGCTCCCAAAAAAGTGGGAAAAAAACAGCACATATGCATAAATCTCCCCATAGTCACGAACCTTGGGACTCACCCAAAGGGAAAATTTAAAAAAAAAAAAAAAAAAATTTTTTTGCAGTAATCCCCCGGACGTAACTGGCATAAAATTTGATACAAACAAAATGATATTACACAATGACAAAAGATTTTCCCGGCACATGACAACACACTGTGACTAACCCATGTCCCTTTTTTTTCTGAGAATGTGGGCGGTTTCATGAATTATGTTCATGTCTGCAACAAGGGACTTACGCAAAGACTGTTCTTTGCCATTGTTTTGGTGTGTGTGGTGTGTGTGTGTGGGGGTGTGTGTGTGTTGTGTGTGTGTTGTGTGTGTGCGTGAGGTGGGGTGGGGGGGGGTGGGGGAAGGGAGAGAGGGAGAGAGAGAGAGAGAGAGAGGAGAGGGGGAGAGAGGGGGGGGAGAGAGAAAGAGGGGAAAGGAGACACACCCCCACACACACACACACAACACAGACACACAGAGACAGAGAAGAAAAAGAGACCTGCCTCTATCATACACACTCTTTTCCAACACAGGAAAACTGTCCCCCAACATATAAAACAAGCAAACGAAAAAAACAAACAAAAGTTTCAAAGAAGCAAACAAAATGAATGAGAATTTTGCTTTTTAAGCTAAAAATACATATTGGTTACATACTGTCTTTTTATGATGATACAAACAGTGCAAAACTTTTCTTGTCAGATACGGGAACGTACACACACACAGACACACAGCACACACACAGACAAAAACCACACACAGACACACCAGACACACAACACGTGTGGTATTATTGCTTGGCCCTTTGCTGTGTGTTTGCGGAAAAAAAAAATAGATATTGCAAACACTTATTTTGAATTATGATACCTTACCCCCCACCCCCTTCCCTAATACCATTGCCGGGGAACAGGCATAAAATCAAAGACAAACAAACGAAATTTGAAAATTATGCACATACCACACACCACCAAAACAAAAAAGTAAAAACAAACCTACACAAAACCAAAAAACCCCAAAAAAAGGAATCCACCCCTTCCCCCTCAAGAATGGCAATGGTGTTTGATTCTGAAGCAGGTAAAATATTTAGTTTTGCTGTGGTGCGTGATTATCAAAAAAATTTTAACTAAAATAGTCCACAACGACAACAACAACCCAATATACTAGTAGAAATGGGGGGGGGGGGGGGGGGGGCAATACACTGATGGTGTGTTTTATTACATTTAATCAGGGGCGAAGTATAATAGTCCCAGTAGAAATAAAAAGCACAGATTTTACCTTAAAGGTTACGCCCACCACATGTTCAAGGCATCAACAGAGTCAGGCAGTAATCTTTTCCCATCATCCCCCCCCCCCTCCAATAGGTTTTTTTTTTGATTACCCCAAATACAAGGTAAAATCCCCTTTGGGGGGGTTTTAAATTTTTTTTTTTTAAAATGCTCTATCTAGTGGAAAAGGATGGATGCTCAGTGGGCAAAAGCACACACGCTCCTTACAAAGGTTAAGCACATTGAGATGGTTCCAAAGCGATGGTGGTGTTGGCACCTTGCTTTACAGCCCCTTTTTACCCCAACTGTAAATGGGTACCTGCTCTTGTGGTACGGGGAATTCAGCAGCGAGGGAGGGGAAAGGGGGTAAACCCCTCAAATCCGGGCCCTGATAAGCCACGTCCCCACTCCATTACAACCGCACGGGTTTAGGAAACCCCTTTACCTATAAATTAACTTCGATTTTTCATTCAAATGGGATAAACTGTTCGACTTCCAGTGTCAGTCATAAAGAAAACTAAACCCAATAGTTGAATCTTTGCAGAAAAATTGGAAAAAGGATGGGGAGTTTTAAAATTCCTTTACCTCTCGGCCCCCTTTTTACTTTTTTTTCCTAGGTTTTTTGTTGTTGTATTGTTTTCCTCAGCTAGAGCTCGGGTTTGCTGAAAGGGCCCTACTCTTCAAAAGAGAATGGGATTTTAAATGTGCACAGATGTCTGTAACTTTGCAGACTTGCCTAGAAAGCGAGCAGGAAACAGATTTGCTGTGACTGAAACGGTATTAAGTTGTTCTACTCTTTTCAAGGGAAACCATCACTTAGCTGGACCTCCAAAACTACATAACACACAGCTTTGCAAAACCCTTGGGTTATGCTTCCCGCCACGTAGTCTAGTGGTTGGGGCGTTGGGACCGTAATCTAAACCCGTAAAGGTGGGGGTTTTCCCATTTTTTGGGCTATGGGTTGTGTCCTTGGAAAGGCACTTTACGGTATTTTCTCACCCATCCAGGTGAAAAAAGGGGTTACCAACCTTGTTTTGGGGGTTACCCGCAATAGTGGTCGTATCCAGGGGGGATCTATAACCTTTTTCGTTTAACGCCACAGAAAACAAGGAAAGCACCGGCGTTGAGCCTTAGGCTCAGGGCAGACTTTAATTTTTTAAATTTGGGGGCATGTGGGTATTTTGTTTTCCCAGTCGAATGTACAGGGGCCTTTCCTTTCGTCCAGGGGGAAAGGAACTGTAACAGTGTGCATACATCGGGCTACTGGCCATCAGGGTTTTTACTTAGATCTTCAAAAATTTTTAAAAATTGGAGGGGAAAGGGCAAACAAAGTTAAATTTTTGGGATAAAAAATGGGGACAAAATAGCTAAACCTCCTGTTTTGGGCACAGGTGTATACACCACGTGTGTGTGTGTGTTGTTGTGGTTTGTTGGTTGGTGTGTATTTTGGTGTTGGGGGTGGTGGGGGGGGGGTGTGTGGTTTTGTGCGCGCGGGTGCATACATGCTGGTGTTACTCTGAAGTTTGTGTGTTGGGGTATGTGTGGTGTGCAGTGTGTGTGTTACGTTTGTCTGTGTGCCCACACTTATCATTTAGAGTACACATTTTTGTATGTATTTTTTTACCAGTCCTGGGTATGCATGCGCTTGCGTAAAGGAATGATATAGGCATTTTTTTTATATTTTTCATTGATATTAATTGATATAAATTTTTTATATATTATTTTATATATATCAAATTATAAAAATTAAAAAAAAAGCTTTAGCAGAGAGAGAGAGAGGAGAAGGGGAAAAAGGGGAGGAGAGGAGGGGGGAAGAGAGAAAAGAGAGGGGGGAGAGAAGGGGAGAGAGAGAGAGAGGAGTGTTTTTGGGTGTGTGTTGGGGTTAAAAAGTTATTCAAACTGACCTTGGCCGGCATGAATTGGTGGGGTTTGTATAAATACACCACAACATGTTGATAGGAAAATAAATTTTTAAAAAAGAAAATTATACCCAATACAAACGTATTTTTAATTTTGAAAAGGGTTTTAAAAAATACAAATAAATTACTATCCCCTTTTAAATTTAAAAAAATGCTTTGTTTCGATGACATAAGTGTACAATGGGTTTTCACCTATCTTTGATTGATGGGGCACACTAAGTTCACTGTTTACAGTGTGACCACAGAGAGAAAAGAAGAGAAGGGAGAAGAAGGAGGAGAGAGAGAGAAGGGAGAGAAGCAGACAACAAAAGAACCCGAGACAGCAGAAAGACGACAGATAGAGAGAAGAGGAAGAGTTTGCAGACAGAAATGGCAGGAGGCAGAGACACCCCAGAAAAGAAAAGCGAAGGAAGGGGAAAGAGGGAGAGGAAAGGGGGGAGGGAAGAAAACAGGGAATGGGGGAAAAAGATTTATATATAGGACAGAGAGACAGAAAAAACCCAAAATAAAAATTTTAAAAAAAAAAAGCCCCCAAACCAAAGATGAAAAAAGTAAAGAAACAATCACACTAAAAACACACTGGGACGAGGCAAAAAAATATATCTCCACAGCGTAAAAAGTTTACTTGTACTACTGTACTACAACACCTAATTTAGTACCACAACAACAAAATAACCAAGCCGCTGCCCGTTCCCTTCAAGGTGACACGGCTACGAGAATCCCCCACATTGTACCAATAAAAACGCTGTCATTATGACATTCTGTCAAACTAATCCTAAACACGTACATGAACACACAGCCCTGGAAATTTTTCACCAAAAAAGAAAAAAGGGTGGGTGGTTTGCACCATCATTAAACAGTGTTCAGTTTAAATTAAACAGGGTTGGGTTGTACTGGGGTAAGAAGGGGCATTTCACAACAGGTTCTTTTTTTTAAACTGAAAAGGGGCGAGGGGGGTAGCCCCGGGGGATTAGAGGTTGGCCCGATCTTGATGGGCCGAATCAAGCCAAACCCTTGAATTATCTGTTCAAGGGGAAAAATTTTTTTCCCGCATTTAAAATCAAAAATGCCCATTCCCCCCAAAGGGGAATTTTCCTCGCAGTTAACAAAAATGATCCATTGCTCCTAAAGTCCTTTTGGATGAGATAAGTAACTGAGACTTTCTTGTGTGGAAGCACCAGAAAAACTTGCACAATGTTAATCAGGGCCCATAGTTCAGGTTGTTTGTTTTGTTCAGAGTTTTTCAAAATGTGTAAGCTACTTTTACAGAGATCTATATTTTTCTTTTCTAACCAACATACCAGCTGTTTGGGTTTGAGTGTTCTCTTCCCCCTTTAAGCTTGGCCCTTTCAGGGTTTATCACACGGAGAGTTGGGAGGGCGGGGGCAGGGTGGTTAAGACGTTCGCTGCCCAATAATTATGTAAACCCTGAGTTTCTGGGTTCTTCCCCGCTGCCCTTTCTTCCAGTTTGACGAAAAATTTTAAACTGAATGTCCCCAATCTTTTTTTATGAACTAAAACCCAGGTCCCGGTGCGAAAGCCGCAGAAAAACTTGGGGCACACATTAAAAAACCCCTTTCCCCCTTTCAGAAGAGCAGGGATCTTTGCTGGAGGAGCGGATGACAAAATTTTATAAAAAAAAAACCCACAAGCACACAGGGGTATGTTTAGACACCTCCCTGAGGGGAAAAAAAAAAAAAAAGGGTAGGTGCTGACTTGTGGCGGGGGCTCTCCCCAGGAGAGCAGCCCCAATTTCACGCGAGAAAAACTGCTGTGAATAAAGTGGTTTTAAAATATAAAAATTAAAAAAAAAAAAAGATTCCTCCCTGCAGGTTTGGTTTGACAGACACATAAAGTCACTGACCACGCGCCAGAATTTGATAATAAACCACCCAAACCTCAACCCTTTCCCATCTCTTATGACAACATCCCTTTATGTCGTGAATGTGTCCAAGTAGTCCCGCTGCCAAATCGACTTGATATTCATGATAGAATTGAGTGTGACCCAAGTATCAAAAAAATGAGGGGCTCTTGATCAAACCAAAGCAAGTGATGGGGCAGAATTTTAAAAATTTTTTTGGGCATCAACCAAAGACAAGTGCCAAAAATTATGTTGAACAAGGGAAATTAAGACGCTTTGTCACAGCAATATTTTAAATGGCGGGAGTTCATAGCCTTTTTCTGCTCTGATGGCTTCGTAAATTTTTATGAAATATGATGGCTCTCTCATCCCCCAAGGTCCTGATATTAGGACATATTTTAAAAATATTTATATATCTAAAGAAGTCAGGCCCCGCAGCTTGGGCAGCACGCTTTTAACATCGTCAATGAGTCATCATGGATTTTGAAAAAAAAAGGTACCCAATAAAAAAAAAAAGAAAAAAAAGACAGAAAAAAAAGTTTCTTTGGAAGGTTGCTCGACCAAACCGAATGGGGAAGTGATGGGTGGGGGGGTGGAGGGCTGAGAAAAAGATTTTGAAAAAGAGTAGAGTAGACAAAAGAAAAAAAAACAAATACCCCCCCCCTCTCCCCAAAGTAAGGTTTTCAATTAAGAATTCTTCATCCCTAATCATAGATGAAAAAGAAAAAAAATGAAAGATCAAACAATAGAAACATAGAACTTGTGTTTTTTTTTACAAACAAAAAGCAATCTTCAAGCAACCACAAAAAGCCCCTTTTCTAGAACTTTATAAACTAATGACACCCGAAGTAGCAGTAGCACTGTAAAGGGAAAAAGGTAAAGGTTTTCCCCTAACCTGGTGGGTAGGGGAGCGAGGCGTCAAGACCTCAGCTTCTTAGGGGCATATTGATGTGGCACCCCCTTCCTCTCCCTCGCGCTTTACTTTCCTGACCCCTTAAAGAGGGGAGGGACCCCCTTAACATTTGGGTAACTGGGGGACTGTATGAAGCCAACCGCACAGTCACTGATCCAATGGGAACCACGCCCGATCTGCTTATTGACTTGGGGAAAGCGAGCGCTCGACCCCTAGCTTCCTGCCCCCGCATGCTGAAATATTAAATAAACACAGAAAATACAACTTTGGGAAAAATCATGAAATTTTGTGGGTGGGACCTTTTTCGAAAGTAAACTCTTTACTTTGTTTATTTGTTTATAAGAACGCTCCCCCCCCCCCTTTTTTTTGAGTTGGCTCAGAGAGAGGAGAGGAGAGAGAGAGAGAAAGGAGAGGAAGGAGGGAGAGGAAGGAGAGGAAGGAGGAAAGAGAAGAAAAGAAAGAAGAGAGGAGAGGGAAAGGGGAGAAGAGAAAAGAAGAGAAAAGAAGAGAAAAGAAAAGAAGAGAAGGGGGGGGGGAAAATTGATTGATGATTTTTTTTTTTATTGAGGTTTAAAGGAAAAAAGTACACTTATGCTTTCTTACATCCGTCCCCTGTGTATGCATTTTTAAATATCGGTTTCCCCCGGCACAGATGGCCTACTCTTATGAAAAGCGGAACGGATTTTTAACATGGCGCAAGATGTTCTGCATGGTTGGCAACAAGGCCTCAGTTTTAAAGTCTCTCCCAAGGACTTTTGGGGGGAAGTGGAGCAGCATGATGTTGATCCAGGAGAAAAAAATTTCCCCGACAAATCGAACCCGGGTCTCAAATTGCCGCGAATGTTCTGAACCCCAAGGTATCCATCCCCTAGAGGAGAGAGGAGAGAGGAGAGGAAAGAGAGAAGGGAAGAGAGGGGGGAGAGAAGAGAGGAGAGGAGAGAGGAGAGAGAGAGGAGAGAGGGGGGGGGGGAGGGAAGGAAGGGGAGCGAGGAAAGAGAGGGAGAGGGAAGGGGGTGTTATTTGTGCACATGGGGGTTTGTGTGTGTGTGTGTGTGTGTGTGTGCAGCACGCGTGCGTGCATGGGTGCATGTGTGTGTAGTATGTACTTTTAAAACCATTACACTTATGTTTAAAAAGAATTTAACTAAATAATTGTCTAAAGGGTTTTTTTCACAATGAAAATTCAAGCATGAAATGGGGGGTGGGGGATTATCATGCTTGGGTTAAACGAGGGGGTTGGGGGTAGAATTTTTATGACTTACTGAAGGGACAGGTTTTATTCCTTTCAAACCACAAAATTTGAAGACTGTAGTTCTAAGCCCCTACAGGACAATGGACCCGAGACTAACCAGTAAAGAACACATACCTTTAATCATCTTCTTGTCAAGGGATGAAACATTAAGCCCCCATAGTATCAAAATCATGCAGAACACAAGCATAATCTGTAATGACAGGTTTTTGTTTTTACCAAGTTTCAAAGAAAGTAGGCCCTAGTGTGCCAGAAGAAACAGACACCAAAACAAAACAAGACAAAATTCCCCAAAAAATAAGATTCTCACATTCACAATCCACGACAATTTTTGAATCATTCCCCAAATCGAATGAATGGATGACTTAAAAATGAATACTGTGTGTTAAAGGGAAAAACTTTTGCATAACCAGCATGTTATAGTGCAATTTTATCATATCATTTAAATTATTCAATTACTGATAATATTAAAAAAAAAAACATTATAAACAAAATTTTTGATATTCTATTTTTAATTAATTTTTTTTTTCTATCATTATCTTATTACTGTTTATTAACATTTCTAAGTTTTATCGTACTTTCAGTACCACCTTGCTTTTCTGCTTAGTATAACTGCTTTTAGACCAAAGTACTAGTCCCCAAATGTCGTTTTTATACTGTCATTAGTATACAATAGTAGAATTCTGCTGTTTCTTTTTGC
>JASPKP010007115.1:0-13233 GCA_030674155.1 Stramonita haemastoma
AAGATGCTATTAATAGATTACTAGGAGAATAGTTAGATGGGTGGTGAAACTGAATTACTAAAATGGTAGGACTTAAACACGAGAGATCTATTTTTTGACATAGATGATACACTACCTAAGAACTGTTTAAGAAATAAGAAAAACAAACAAGACCTCGAAGAACACGAGGCGTACATGGTGAACAAAGGCTTCCTATTGAAGACAACAAGGAAACATTACCTAATGGAGAAACTTATGAACTTTGAAACAACACTAGCGATTATCTTAGTTGTTTATTTTTTGGGGAAATTTTTAATATACTGGAGGACAGACGACATGGTTGAGATTGTAGATAAACACAGGTAATAAAAGAAAATTGTTTTTAAAAAACACTTGGATTCTTTGAACAGAATGGTAAGGTACATGACCTTAGAGACTACTTTGTAGATAGTAATGGTCAACTCTATTCTATCAATTCAGGTTCATGGAAATTAATCACCCAAAAGGTAGAAAATATTTCTAGTATGTTCTAACTCTAGTACTAATAATTCTGGTGAGGTTATCAACAGTCTTAGAACTACCTCAGGTAAGAAAGTAACTATCATGCGTAGAAACATTAACTGGCATAGCTTACATAATATGGTTAGAGAGTTTACTGTAGAGAAAATTACTGATAGACACTTTAAGATTAACAACAGCCGCCTGATACTAAAGGGAGCATAATGAAGATTATTATCGGAAACATACCTAGCTGTGATTTTCTTTCGACTAATCAAAGATGTGTTTGATTGTGTACGAGATGAAATTGAAATGACGTATGATTACATTAGACTTACTTGGAGGTAAGATGAAATTTACTCAACAACTTATGAATGTTATCCTTTGTGTTACTATATCACTATTGACTGTAATTCTTTGCTAATAGAATTTATCACCTAGACCCTGTAGCTGTGGAATATAAAGACATGGCTAAGGAAATGTCTAAACATGAAAAAGAAATTTCAAGCTCCTGACTATGGTAATAAGACCTATGGTACTGGAATTTGATGTACATTACAAAGTAAGTTCTTTGTAATTACTAATGCCCATGTATGTGAAGTATCGAAAGACTGAATACACCGGACACTGCAGTAGTCAATGGTAAAAACTCTTAAGATTCTAAAGATTTGGAAAGAGAAATGATCTGTGTGCACTTAAGACAGATAAAGTCACAGGACTAAACCTAGCATACCAAGATTAGAACCGTTAGAAAAGGTAACACTTATTGGACACCCAAGAGGTCTTGATATGACTGTAAGAGAAGGGCGTATTATCCAAGAGGACAAGGTTATTACTGTTATGGGTAACAATGGACCTGCAGGTTTGTTGCAGATCGGGTGTCAACACTTGCTTATGGTGGAACTCTGGTAGTCCAGTACTTAATGAGTATGGTAGAGTTTGTTGGTGTTCTTTTCTCGGTAGTACCCTTTATCCTAATGAACCAAACATTGTACCGTAATGAATACCTGAAGAATTTTCTAAATAAAATTAGTACAGGAGTAAAATGAAAACACAATTGGGATATTGAAAATGAAAACCTACAAGTGATGATAACGAAAGGTATCAATGACCTTCAAACAGCAAAGGAGACAGGAACAGTATCTGATTTAAAAGCAAGCGGAGCAGTAATGCCTTACTATGTAGGTGAACTAGCAGATCTTTAAAAACATATTCTGATTGCGTTTTAAAACAGGTAGGGCTAAGATCAAAGCCTTGCCTGCTAAGATGCTTACTGTCTTAGACCCATTTAGTAGTAGCACATTACACAGTAAAAGCAATTGTTGATTCAGTTGGCGGTAAAAGATTAAACATCGTAGGTATATCTAATCACTAGCAAGCTATCTAGAAACTGAATACAAGATTCAATTACTAGAAGCTAAGGATGAGGATAAGAAAAAGCTTTTATTAATTTCATTCAAAGCACAAACTACAATGGTAAAAGACAATTTAAAATTACCAATGAATTTACTACACAAGTTCCACAAGGATATCGCCAAGAGTAATTTTAAGTTTCTTATAAACTAGCAACTAAAGCAATCGTTCTCCTTGCAAGTACTAAACCTGTATAAAGAATCAAATCAGCCACCTCTATGTTACATCACAGAAAAGAAAGGTGTAAAAAACTAGAGTAGAGGTTGCTACTTGGTTTAAAGATTGGTTTAAAAGAAATGATAACTAAAGATGATGGTATCATTTTACCTGATACCACACACCATTGATTGAAAAGCCTACGAGTGGACAGGTAATTTTGGTGGTGGTTTTCACAGTCCAAGATTTAAGTATCCTTTAATCAAGACAGAAGTAGATAGAGAAGATTCAAAGGTCATGGGTACCTAAGAGAACAATACAAGCTGTCAATAAATACAAGTGTACTCAATGGCAAGTGAATAAGAAAGTACTAGAGTAAATGTTAGCTGTATCTGAAAATGATTTAGGTTGGGAGATTTACCTACAACTTACAATCTAAGGATTATATCACACCTGTCCACACGGAGATATCGACAAAGCATTCTTAACACAAGAACAGAAAGATGATAGAAAACTATGGAGACAACAATCGCACCACACTATGCAGAACAAGAGTCTCGTAACAGTAAAGTTCTAGCTGTCAAACGAGTGTAATTGAAGCTAACAGATTCAAAGACTACGAGAGTATTTACTTTGCATACTTCTTAATTTTAGAGGCGTATCTATCCTAAAGCGAGCAATCTACACCCACAAGGTACTGATTACGTTAAAGCTTTACTACGGTTTACACAAGGTAAACATATAGATACTTATGAAGCTGAGAAATATTTCTTTAAAGCAAGGTGCTAATAGTTTTGGACATGGTTTAGATAAAAGACCTTATTGAGAAACGTAATTGGGTACTAGAACATAAAAGTGAGATCATTCATTGTGCTAATAATCCATATGAACTTAAAGGTCTCTGGCATGAAGCCGATGAAGACCCTTGGTTATTCCTAGCTTTCTGTTTTGAGTTTAAAGAATACAGAATGAAGAGAATTTTGGTACTTTTAAATCACATCTACCTATTGCATTTGATGGTAGCTGTAATGGATTACAACACTTGAGTGCTATCTTACTTGATGAAGTAGTGGAGAAGCGGTTAATCTTACGAATAAGACCGTTAAACAAGATATCTATGACACAGTAAGGCTAAGACAGTAAAGCTCTTAGAAGCTCATCCTGACCCTCTGCACCTGATCTACTTAAGTTTGGGATAACACGTAAAGCATGTAAAAAGACCTGTTATGATTGTACCATATGCAGGTACACTAGGGCATGTAAAAATACATATCTGAACAGATCATTAAAGAAGGTGCACAAGAAGCATTCGGTGATAACTTTAAAGAAGCATTAAGTCTCTATACGAACACAGTAGGGAAGCGATTGGTCTTACTATTATTAAAGGTAGAGAGATTATGAACTTCTTAAGTACTACAGCGAAGTAATTGTTAAATGAGAAGTGGGTCCAGTATTATTACATGGACCACACCTAATGGCTTCACGGTTAAACAGAAGCGTGTTAAGAGTAACACGGTTGAAGTTAAGACAACCACTAGGGAATACCATTAAGTCAAAAGGTGTACTAAGGAATCAAGTATCTGTTTATACAGAAGAAACTGCTGTACAGAAACACGCTACTGCTATTGCACCTAACTTAGTCCATAGTTTAGACTCTTGTCATTTACAAGAAACAGTATTAGGTATGCCAGAGGATACATGTTTTGCTATGATTCATGATTCATTTGGTTGTCATGCTGCTGATGCTGCTGAGTTATCTAGAGTACTTAGAGAAGTATTCTATAATATGTAAAAAGATGGTGATCTAATAAGAAACTATTAACACAATTTAACTTAACATTAGACGATGTACCTACAAAAGGGAATCTAGATTTAAGTTTAGTATTACAAGATGAGTTCTTCTTTTCGTGATTTCAACCACTTGAAAAGGTACAACTGTGAGAAGAAGAACCAAAAACCTCAATGATTCCCAACTACTTCAAAAGGTACAACTGTAGAAGGAAACAAAACAAGCTACTTCATAGGAGATAATATGAGAACATATACAGTAAACCCTGATAGAACAGTAAACAACTGATGCTAACAAGACTACATCTTTAAAAGAAAGATTAGATGCAAAATATCCAACACCTAATATGGATAAGGTTAACACTAAAGTAACTAAATGACTATGATGAACTAAGTTATATAAGTAATCCCCTCTCTCTTATCCCCCCCTTCAATAACAACAAAGGAGAATGAAATGAAATTAACTTTTGAAACATCTTGTAGTTATCTATGTATGTTACTCGATGTCAATTTAAAGAATCAGATCATATTGTTTTGAAGAATAAAGGAAGGTTCTTGGGAAAGTGACTATAAAAGTGAATTGAGATCTAGTATTGTTAAATGTACTAAGTCACCTAAATGAAGATGATATTGGTAAACTAATCCAAATCAACGATAGTATATCAGGTTTCTTATCATACTGATTATTTCTAATTCATCCAGAATATGATAAAGAATTAGAACTAACTCATGTTGTGGCTAAAGAAGTTACAACTATTATATATGTAAAAGCATAACACAGAAACACGTAATGAGTAAAGTAACACATAGTAACACCAATTGTAAAGCAGAATGGTTTTCTCTAACTAAAGAAGACAAGTTCGTAACTACACATGTAACTTAAAACAAAGATGCCCCAGAGACACACAAGCTGATCTCTCAGATCGACTCAAATGGGAGAAGGTCGTAAGCCGTATACTAAACAGGCTGATGGGTCTTACGTTATTAATTAAAAGTAAAGTCAGTAGACAAAAGAAAGATGGTACATCTTACACAATCAATCCACCAGTACTATAACAATGCACTTGGTCAAAAGATTGAAGGACAAGAACTAGCTAACTTAAATGTGGAAAGGTTCTGAGATCAAGCTAAGCTGAGTTATCAGCTTATGAGTTCATGGGTCAGAAAGGAGTATCATGTAAACCTAAATCTGTACAGATCGCTAAAGATCGTAGAGTTCGGTGGAGAAGCAGGAGACCTAGGGTTGATGCTTTAGAAGTTGGAGCACAAGATTCAGGTGAAGAAAGTTCAGATTATGACTTCTAAGAAATGTAAAACATGCTCGGAGACTAAAAGTGTTTCCGAGTATCATTAACCAATAACAAAGATAAAAAATACCTATAGACCATCATGTAAAAAAAATGTACTAATAAAAGAAATAGAGAATTGCGTCAAAATAATCCTCTAAAACAGTATGCTACATGCAGCTAAAACTAGAGCTAATAGAATAAAGAATGAATCTACATCTGAAGAGTTACAGAAAATATTGAGTATATGGTCAGAGAATCTTGGGATACTATATTCATACCTGTAAAAACCAACACCTGCATCTCGTCCTAGAATTAGTAAATATGGTAAATTATTATCCTAAAACATACACAGATTATAGGAAAGAGACTTGGAAGTTTTTTAAAAACAATTAAAGATAAATATCCTGCTACAGAAGGTAGCTTTACTGTGGTATAGAGTTTATTTGTCATAAACCTAAGAAGCCTAGTAATGATTTTTTCCCCGTGGTGATATAGATAACCATGTTTAAAGCTGTATTGGATAGTTTTATTTTACGCAGGGATTTTCTTTAATGATGACCGACCAAATAGTAAGTATAATAGCAAAGAAGAGGTATCAAAATGAAGGAGAACAGACGGAAACAAGAGTTGCTGTTAAACAGCTGAACAGCATTTAAACATGTACGTAGTGCTGCAATAGAGATAAAACAAAGCAGAGTAATAAGTTTTATAAACATGGATTCTTTAAGTTTGTAAGAGAAGGTTCCTCTTTCCTATCGAAGATATCTATGTAGTACCTGATCAGAAGGGACACCTGCATCTAAGTTATGATGGAAAAGTTCTATGAGTTCATGAAACAAGAAAAATTATATGTATAAGGTAGAGTATTAGAACTTCTAATAACTACCAAAAGAGAATGAAACATTCCTTAAATGGGAATGAAGAACACCAAGAACACAGATGACTACTCAGTTGACATGGAGGGTGTGGATGATTAAAGAAATTTTAAGAATGATAATCGCAGGGTCATAAGTTTTCTCCTGCGTATTCTCCCATATATTCTTTATTTATCTAGGGTAAGATAAAATTTAATGGGAGTTTATCCATGAGTAAAGAAAAAGAAGCAGAAACTAGAAAAGCAATCAAATATATCTCAAGTATGATTGGTAGGTCACATGCTGATTTAGATCATTGGATTAGTGAGAAGAAAAGATTACAAAGATCGACTTGATAACTTAAGAGCTAACAATGAAAGATGAGAAGTACATAACCATGCTGGAATTAATAAACAATTACCTTAATTTCACAAGGTATAATAGGAAAGAACGTAATAAGCTATGGCTGATTACTGTGAGGAACAGATACTAGCAGCTAAGGATGCTATTACAATTCAGGAGAACCTATTATGTCTGATGTTTTGGTATGACAAACTAGAAAGAAATTTAAAAATACTAAGACCTGATGTGAGATACTAGATAAGGTCGGGAGTTAACATGAGTGAAGAATCTACTTACATGTATAAAACAAATTGTGAATCCTTGGTTCAAAGGATGCAAACGCTGTGTATTCTAATGGTAATACTCATTGTTTCAGTTGTGAATACCACAGTATATTCTAACGACGATATTGATAGAACTAGCGAGAGTGTTCCTATGAAAGAATTAACCCAAGTTATATTGAATACCCAATATTATTCGGGGATTAACGAGACCACATTAAAGAAGTTCAGTACGGATTATGTGATGCAACACCTAACATACAATTTTGACCCTCAGGTAATTGTACAGAGAAGAGAAGGTCGAAAGACAAATCTTTTAGTTGGTCTGGTAATGCTAAAGCAACTACACTTTTCGGACAACAATCTGGAAACCAAATAAAAAGATTTAATTACAATCACAGAAGGTGAGAAGATGCTATGTCATTTCCCAAAATAAAGAATAATAAATTTCCAGGTATCGACCTAATGGAGCAGCAGCAGCTAAGAGAGAATTAAAAAAACAATGGAATGGTTCTAGGTTTTAAAGAATAGATTATGCTTTATTCAGCCGTGGACAACAGGCAGCAAGGAAGCGTAAGTTATCCCACCTAATTTTGTACGTATCGCTAAACTAAACCACTTAAAGAGCAAATGAAATGTTACAAGCACACCGTGGACACGAGTTAAAAATTGTCACGAGACTTTCAACTTATACACCAGATGGTATCCTAAATGGTGCCGATATCCTGCGAGGCAGAGAATAAAGAGGTGATCTCATATCCATTCCCAGATTTCATCAGGTACTAATGATAACTCAAGGGAATTAGACTAAGTGAGTTATCGTGTTTACTGCGGGAAAACGGTTTAGGTAAACACATGCTAAGCAACTACAGTACATAACAAAATAAACAGATATGAATCAGGCTTTAATTCACTTAGAAGAACCACTAGAAAAAACGCTAAGGATTTGTTGGATTTTCTATGGCGAAATTACAAATGAAATATTCCATTGATAAAGAACATACATAAGAAAGCTGAAAGAAATTCGCATCTGTTGATGATGAAGGTTCAACGAGATTCTGTCGTATGATTCATTTGGTTCAATGGATATGAAGACTTATACAACAAAATTAGATTTATGGTTAAAGGTTTAGACTTAAGATCATCTGGCCTTGACCACTTAAGTATTCTAGTTTCAGGACTAGGACAACAAGGAATGAACGTAGAGCTATTGATCTATTATGCCGAGCTTAAATCGTTAACAATTGAACTTGATTGTTTCATTGGTCTTGTAGTTCATTGAATAATAACACACAGACCCTTTTAAAACGGAGGTGCAATACTATCAACAATCAAGAGGTTCTGGTGGTTATTAAACAGTTATCAGATTCATTATACATTGTCTCTAACCAACAAGCAGAGCAGAACAAAACTAATACCCTAAGGTAACATTTTTAAAAACAATACAAGGGGAAACTGGTGTGTCCTGATTTGATTTCTATAAAGGATTTACGGTAGATTTAAAAAGCAACAAAAGCTACCATAGAGGAAGAGGCGATCTCAAAGATTTAGGAGTATCAGAATAAATTAAATGTTCCCAAAAATTTGGGGACGTAAAAAAAAATACTGTTCACAAACAGTCGATCGTGCCGCAAATTAAAAAGGCGGTACGGCATCACATCAGAACGTGTAGTACAGATTAACAGAATCAAGCAGGTCGCGTGCATTTGTGAATACCATTATATCCATGACTAGATTTACTGAACATACACCTGCTCAAAATAGTCATTTACATGTTCTAATCACGCAAGGATTACTGTGTGGTGAGTTAATTAAAGGATTAGGTATGTTCAAAGACAACAAAAGATTCTTGAGAATCATTGAGTATTTAAACAAGGACAACAAAAGGATTAATATGAAATTAATATTTGATATTGAAACAGACAACTACTAGAAAATGTACGTAATACATTTATCTCAGCAGAGAACACGACACAGGAGAAGTGCATGAATTTAGACCACACCAAATTAAAGAAGGTTTACAGTTTCTTAGAGAAGCTGAGTTCTTATTGGGCATAATAATTCTGGACTTTTGATATTAAGCAATCAAAAAACTCAAACCCTAAGGGACAACCAAAGGTTTATATGATACTCTCTTGCAGCTAAGTATGCTTTTCCTGAATTAAGGGAAGAGACTTCACAAGCTAAGAAAGATTGTACTAAACCTCTAACCATAGAACAAAGAAATAGAAAGAAACTTGCCATGATTGGAAAACACTCTTTAGAAGCTTATGGACTAGACTAGGTGAGTTCAAAGGTGACTTTGGTAAAGAATTGGGTTTCGTGATTCTCAGAAAGAGATGAAAACTGTACTCAAATTTAAAGTAAATACAAACGTATCACAAGCTTTGTATCTATGGAACTAAAACCAAGACTTCTAGATGTGAGTTTAAAGCAAGCAATTTTTTTAGAACAAAAAGGCAGGTTTTAAAAATTGTTATGATAAAGCATTACAACTAAAAGAACTTTTCCCCGAAAAAGAATGAAGAAACACAAATGAAATAAAATCATACTCGGTGGGCATTTATTATCCCCTTGAGGTCAAAGTACCAAAACGAAGTGGACATCAAAGAGGACTACGAGGTAGTTAAAAGCAGGTTGTGTTTAAATACTAAAATTAAAATTAAAGAATTTAATCCTACACTAGAACACGATCAGCAACAGATTAATTGAAAGATTGGATGGAAACCAAAAAATTTGGAGTGGGGAAAAAAACCTACAAACTATCAGAAGAGATTCAATAAGAAAGATGAACGTAACTTTAAGCTTATTGCAAAAACAAATGATGAACAAAAGAGACAGTATGCTAGTTGATGAAACAATCAAGGCTTAAATAATACAATGAAAACAAGGACAATACATGGAAACATTGAACCTGGACGGCACTCATCGCGTACCCATAGTCGCCCTAATCCGGTCAAATACCTAGCACTAAGCACCTTATGGTAAGCAATGCCGGACTTATCACCTGGCCAAAGGAAGGGAAGTTATTTGGAACCGAGCGAGTGGTCTCGAACAAAGAATGCTTGCGCACTATATGTGGGCATTTGATAAGGTGATTGCAATGTTATCTTAAATGGTGAATCCAACAGAAAAAACCAAGAACCGCAGGATTACCAAAAAAGGGATAAGCCAAGACATTTACTAGCACTTCTTTATGGGCAGGGATGGAAGATGGTTCATTATTAAAGGTACCAAAAGGATGTAAGAAGTTAAAGAAACAATTCTTTACAAATACCCCTGCCAAAAAATTCAACAGACAAATAAAAGAAGCGCAGAGTAAAGGGGATATTTAAGTCTTTAGATGGTAGAAGAACCATTAAGGTCAGCACATATGCACTTAATTTTTCCTCTTACAGTCAGGCAGGTGCTATTACTTTAAGTACAGGATGGAAACCACATGCTTACAAAAAAAAGAAGGACCACACACGGTTTTCACTTTAAACAATCACTTTCGTGCTGATGAATTAACAACGCATTTTGACCCTGAGAAAGTACAGGTAAAGGGGCTAGGTGAGTTATCCGTAAGGCAATGAATACCAGGAAACAACTAGGTAAAATACCTCTTGATATTGGATATGATATTGGAGATTCATAGCAGAAACACACAAAGGAAGAAAGAGATTGTCCTGTATTTAATTTAGATAATACCGGACTAAAAAACCAAGCAAAATACTTTGGAATATACACCTGTAATTAATTTGAACTAGCAAGATACGCTAGGTAACAAAAACGTGCTAGAAAAAGGGAACTTAGTTTTATAAAAGAAAGGAATAAAAAGAATGGATAATTTATATATTGGTATTTCAGGTAAGATGGGTTCAGGTAAAACTACCTAAGTAAATGGTAATCATTGAAGCTATGAAGAAAAAAACAGAAAGAGAACTATGGCACTCCTATTAAAAACCGCAAATTTAATTACAAGTGAACTCATATGACACTAGAAGGGTGAAAAAGATAAGACCATTGATTGCTTTTGGTATGTGGGGTCTGGTAAAGATAGTGCTTCTGGCTAAAGGAAGCTATTAGAACATGAATGCTTTAAATTCAAAAAAACATTAAACGTGAGATATTAGATTTGAGAATGAAGCTGATTGGTTTAAAGAGAATGGAGTACTGATAAGAAAATTTAAAGGGAACAGCGTGGCGAACAGTGGACCACAATACAAACAACATTCAAAACAGGGTTAGATGTTATAATTTCCCATACTACATTAATAACATTGTGTCTCAAGAAGAAAGATTATGAGGCATTGTATGTTATTGCACAGCACTTTTAAAAGTTAGTAAGGAATATTTGGGTTCTATCCAAAAATGAAACAGAAGGAGGCATAATGGCAAGGAAAAAGAAAAGACTTAAAAGGTTTTGGGTTTCTAATTGGTGGTGGTTCTAAGAAACAACAAAAGGGGAGAAATCAAAAGACGTAAGAAGAAAAAGAAGAAAAAAATCAATGAGTCTTTCAGAACGACAGTTCAAACAAGGAATTAAAATGAATAAACAACGTACACTAAAAGAGAGGAGATATTGTAATTTCAAAAGGTAGAGTTCAAAATATTACAACTTCGAGATCAACGAGGAGCAATGATATGGAAGCAGCAGAAAGATTAATTAATCTTGATTAAAAAACATATCAAAGAAACAGGATACAAACTAAAGAGATTTGTTTTGCTATTTCATCTGGTACTAATTTTCAGAAAAAACACTTTCCAACTATAAAGAATAGAAAACATATCAGGAAAACCATTTTGGTCTAAGTGCTATAGACAATTCTGCTAATAAATATTGAAAAATATCAAAACAGTAATGATTGAAATTTAGAAGCAGTTGAGTAATGGTATGTAAGGTACTGCTACCCTAAAGAGGTTTGGAGATTGCATCTACTCTCAAGATAAAGATTTATTTTACAATACCAGTTAACAGGTGCTTTTAAAAAAAGAAAGTAATTGTGCCTGAACCGTTGAGTCACGAGATTCTTAATACACAGGTAGGGACAGGTGATACGGTGGATGGATACGGTTTGGGTTTGTCCAAGATTGGTAAGATAAAAGCTAAAGAAATTTTACTGAATGTAAAAGTGAATAGAGATTTGGAGAATATGCATAAATTTTATGCTAACATTATGGAAATTCGCTAAACAGGAACTACAAAACAAATAGGACAAGCACGTATACTTTCACATGTCGAGCACACTTACTTATAATGTATGATGTTACCCCATAATCCTTAACATTTTTGATATATCAATGAAATTGCACAAAACAAATGGGAGGATGAGTGCGGAGAATTTGTAAAAAAGTAAACAAGAGAAAAGATTTAAAGATTTCCTAAAAATAAAAACGAAAAATACAGCGACGTTACTGAGCTTAGAAACCTATTAACATATTGGAAGTTTATGAAATTGCGAACGTGGGTGTCACCGATGAGCTAGACCCTTACTGAATAACGGAATAACAGATTAAGGAAATAAAAATAATAAAGGATACTGTGAGCTTGTTTTTGATAACAAGTTTCCCCAATCTCCATGTAAGGACAGAAGAAAAAAAAGCAACGAGAAAAAGAGAAAGGAAATAGGGTAAGAAAAAGAACCACTGGAAAACTTTAAAACCAAATAAAAAGAAAAAGGTTAAAAAAAGAACCAGTTAAAATCATGGGGTTTACTAGCAGTACTAAGAGGATTTCCTTCTAACTGATGCTGAAAATTATATTAAAAAAAACACAAGGAACAGATAAGGCACAAACCAAATCTTCTTTATATTACTAAGGAGGGTTTATCTTAAATGTCTAGACTGTAACGAGCATAAGGAAACAACAGAATTCCAAAAGACTCTAAAAGAAAGACAGGATTTAAAGCATATTGTAAACCTTGTAGAAAAAACGTGCAAAAAAATTATTGTAGTGTTAAAGCTAGAGAGTAATTTAAAAAAAAAGAATCGAAACTGTCTTAAGAAAGGAGTAGTAAGAGAAAACCAAAAAGATCAGGAAGACAAGGCACAAGGAAAAAAAAGAATAGAGGGAAATATACTCACTATGAAGGACTTCGTAAGCTAAAAACTTCAAAGCTACACCTAAATGGTTAACAGATTTCGACAAGGAAGTATATCGGATATCTATATACAAGCAATCATCTAGGCAGCACGTAGATCAATCGTACCACTTAAAGGAAAAAATTTGGTCTGCATGTGCCAGGAATCTACAACATTAAACCAAAGGAGAATTTAATGAAAAGTAAAAATAACAGGGGTGGGGTACGGAGGCTTCCAGGGATTGGTAAAGTGCTCAAGAGAAAGCATTAAAGGAACAACAAAGCAGCACGAGAAGAGGCAGATAGAGCAAGAAACCCAACGAAATTAAACAGCAGAAAGAGCGCAAGAAAGGACAAGAGACTGCTAATATCAAAGTAGGACTGTGAAAAGGATGAAGAAGAAACTATTGACTCCTAAACAGGGAGTTTAGTTCCTAAAACACCATCACAGAATCTAGACGGGTATTAATCAGGTAAGAAAGTAACGGGGTCAATAGATTTTGATATTAAAAAAAATTATGCATCAGCGAAGGTAAAATTTCTGATAGTAGACAAACATTTCACACAAGCT
>JASPKP010007116.1:0-10000 GCA_030674155.1 Stramonita haemastoma
TTTAGGCTGTGTGGTTTTCGTTAGTGCTTTCAAAGTGTCGTAAGCTGTTTTGCTGTTTCCCTTGGCCATTCCAGCTTCGATGTTGTTGCATTGTTCTTCTATCCACGCTTCTTTGGCTTCTCTCATCTTTTTCCTCACTTCTCTGTGGCTATCCATGTACTTCTTGACTTGTGAACTTTTGTTTCTTAAGTTCTCTTCTTTTGTCGCAGAGGTCAAGAACCTCATTTGTCACCCAGGGTTGTTTCTTTGTTCTGTTTCTTCCTAATGTTTCTTCTGCTGCTGTCGTTAGCACTTCTTTGATGTTGTTGGCCAGTGTGTCCACATCATTGTCGATGGCTGTGAGTGCGGCGAACTTTCCTCCAATGTTGGCTTGGAAGATCTCAACCACTGTTGGTCTTTGAGTTTTTTCCAGGTCGAATCTTATGCGTGGGCTTTTTGGCTGGTGTTTTGCTTTCAGTTTCAGCCTGATGGTGGTAAGTACAAGGTCGTGGTCACTGCCAATGTCAGCTCCTGGGAATGTTCTTGTGTTTGCCTTGTTTATGCTGGATTTGAATCTTTGGGGTGACAGAATGTAATCAATTTGATTATGAATCAGACCATTTGGTGAGTGCCAGGTTGATGTTCTGGATGGCTTGTGAGGGTGGAGTGTGTTAGCCAGAGTTAGTTTGTGCTTCTTTGCGAATTCCAGCAGCCGCTGTCCTCTGTCATTTGTTTCTCCCAGTCCAAATCGCCCTGTGGTTCCTGCCCAGGTGTCATAGGCATCAGGTCCCACCTTAGCATTCCAGTCGCCTTCCACAATAAGGATGTCTTTTTTGGGCGTTTGGAGATGACGTTTTCAAGTTCTTCATAGAATTCTTCTATCTGGTCATCATCGTAGTCAGATGTTGGAGCATACACTTGGATGATGGTGAGATTCTGGGTTTTGCAGAAACTCTGATTGAGATGAGTCTGCTGGATACTGGTGTGCAGCTGATGATGCTTGACACAATCTCTTTCCTGACAATAAAGCCTACTCCATGTTGATGTAGTTTCTCTTCTCCGCTGTACCATATTTTGTGGCCGTCTTGCGTGGTTGTTTCTCCGAAGCCAATCCATCTGATTTCCGCAAGCCCTAGGATGTCCCATTTATACCTCTGTAATTCATGTGTAAGTTCCTGTACTCTTCCTGTTTGGTACAGAGTCCTTACATTCCATGTACCAATGGTTGCCCCTTTAGCTGGAAGCTTTACAGTTGGTTCTGCCCCAGTAGCACACTTGTCACTCCCACCCTGGAGGCTTGCAGTGGGTAGCGCGGTCGTTGTTGATCCGGGCCTCGACCGATCCGGCATGTCTTTCTGTTTTGTTTTTCTCATCATGTCCTTTCAGTGGGCTTGAGGAAGCTTGGTGGCGCCCATCTCCTCTCCAAGACTCCTACTGGTGGGTAAGAATGCACCAGCCCCTCACAATGTTTCGCCCGCCAGTAGAAGCGGTTACCAGGGTGTGGGTGGGTTAAGGACCCGGATCCAGAAGTGAGAGTTGAGTGCCAAGTGAGGACCAGTGCTCCCGTCCATCCCGAGGGATGCTACTGCCAGGTTTACAAAGGTACCACCTCTCCTTAAGCACCCCATACACCCCAAATTACGGTTACAGTTACATTACAGTTCACTTAGATTAATTAGCTGAATGTTGACCTGTCAAGACTTTTGATGGGAGTGAACTTAGCCTGCTGCTGTTGCTACTGATTGATTAATGATAAAAAAAAGTTGATGAAAAAGTACAGAAAAAAGGACATGCAGAAGAGACTACCCCCCTTTTCTAAAATATGTAAAGTAGCAACCTAAAAGCCCCCCCAAAAAAAACAAAACAAAACAAAACAAAACAACAACTCAGAGCTGAATAAACAAACATGTAAAGAAAACATCTAGGATCTCAAATGAGGAAACCCATCCTGAAGAATTCTTTAAACAAAAATTGTGACATTTCAAAATAATATGTCACAAGTTTTCTTGAATAATAAAAGAAATAAATAGAGACTATTTTACAACTCTCTAAAAGCCCCTCCCCCCCCCCCCCCCCCCCCCCCCCCCCCCCCCCTCAAGAAAAAAAGTAAAGTCACACTATAGTCCTGTCGCATGAGTTGGTAGCCATGAAATGTAAGTATCAATCACCATCAGACAAAAGCGGGAAGAGGGGAACCTTGGAGGAAAAAAAGGTTATTGATTTTTGTGGTCCCCCAGATGACATTAGCTGCACGTGGGCCATCCTGCCTGCCACTGGCCTCCCTCCACACACACAGTTGTCCAGATTTGTGCAAAGTAATTACTCGACCTGAGCTAATAGGATTGGAGGGGAAGGCCATTTTCAGTGTCATTGCCAGGTGCTCATGATGCACGCGCCGCTACAAGTCCACACGTGATCCTGACCGCATGCGCGCTGCGTGACTAGCCAGTTTTTTCATCATCCCTGTGTTGGGAATAGACAGAGGAGGAATGATTTTTATTTTTTATTTTTACTCAACACGTGGCATTGTGTGAGAATCATTGCATGAAGCATGTTGCCTTTATTTTGCTGGAAGGTGGTGGTGGATTTAGGACGGAGAGTGTGCATGTGATCTCTGTGACACAAATGATGCCTTGCAGGAAAGGACCCACCCAAAACCTGACTCCACCCCTGCATTATTTATGTATACTTTTTTCTGCCTGGGAGTGGTGGGGGCTGGAGATGTTGGGGTTGGAAAGGAGGGGAGGGCAGGGGAGAGGAGGGAAAGAAAGGGATGGATACATCATTACATATCGCTGATCAGGTCAACTCAGGGAAATATGGATCACCCTTCATGGGATGGTGTACTGTTGGGTGGGGTTTCCTGTATCATCGGCATATAAATACATGTATGTGTTTTTGTGCTGAAGCTATATCATTAGTCTACAGTGTGTCCTCTCTTTTTTTTCTTGTCTACATCATTACATATCATTAATTAAATCAGGTACTTTGTATTGTCTTTGAGTTACAATCTGTTGTGCTTCAAGATATCAAGATTTTCATAATTGAAAATAAGATGAAGCAAATTGACTAAAAACTGGCATGAGGGTTTTTTAAATGTTGTGCAACTATCTTGATTAAAATTCATGGCGCATCTGTGGCCTGCACTGCTTGCCAATTTTTCTATTTTGACAGTTCTAATTAGTGAAAGGTAATTTAAATTTCAAGTTACTGACAAACACGTGACATACTCATACTGTGTATGATATAATAGCAACCAGACTGCTAATAAAATCATGCCTTCATATCTGGCAAAAGTATTAGTCATTTTGAAAGAAGCAGTACAGCAGCGAGGGTTGAGTGAATAGATAATTGCAGTGTAAATTGTTCTGTGTGTGTTGTGTGTGTGTGTGTGTGTGTGTGTGTGTGTGTGTGTGTGTGTGTGTGTGTGTGTGTGTGTAAATTGTTCTGTGTGTGTGTGTGTGTGTGTGTGTGTGTGTGTGTGTGTGTGTGTGCGTGTGTGTGTGTGTGTGTGTGCTCGCATTCGCATGTGTGCATGTGTGTGTGTGTGCGCATACATACATATGTATGCAGGTGTGTGCACATGAGTGTGATTTGTAGAACAGTTGCCTTTTTAGTTAGAGACCAAAAATTGAAATGTTAAAAACCCCATCAAAATTAAATTTTGTGCAGTGTGCATGGAAGAGGACCACAAATTACATTCATGTACAAACATGTAACAATGAGCAGTTTGTGAATATTATGTTTGAGGTATAATGTAGAAGTTCTTAAGTCTACAAACTATTGGTCAATACATTTGCTGTTTTGTTCCAGGGAGCAAGAAAATCAATGTCCAAGAATCCTGCCATCCAGTGTGCTCCAGACTGTTTTCTTTAACTGCAAATTTCTGTCGTCATTTATTCCTCCTTCCAAAACTGCTGATTTTAGGTCAACTTAATTTTATTGATAAAAGCACGCCACACTTACTTGATATTGCTACAAGGTGTAGCGAGGTTTTTTTAAACTGTAGAATTTCTGGGCCTAGAAAGAAAAACTAGTTAGGCAGCTGGAGATTGTGATTTTCTCAGACCTAAAAACGGCAACTTTTTGAAGGGAGAGAGGACAGTTTAGATCAGAGTGTGGTTCCGTTCTCATCCCATGATGCCCTATTGGACGGTACGCCTGGAAGGAGGCCCTTGTAGGGTGAACCACGCGGCCATCAGCGCTGGACACAGGATCTTCTCCTTTGGGGGCTACTGCAGCGGGGAGGACTATGAGCAGACCAGGCCCATTGACGTGCACGTCCTGAACACAGGTAAGGTGGTGAAGACAGTGGTGGTGGTGTTAATGATGATGGAGAGAATAAAGAAAGGTAGAATAAAGAAAGGGGGTGATGTTGTCCTGAACACAGGTAAGGTGAAGACGGTGGTGGTGGTGTTAATGATGATGAAGAGAATAAAGAAAGGGGGTGATGTTGTCTTGAACACAGGTAAGGTGGTGAAGACATTGGTAGTGGTGTTAATGATGATGGAGAGAATAAAGAAAGGGTTGATGTTGTCTTGAACACAGGTAAGGTGGTGAAGACATTGGTAGTGGTGTTAATGATGATGGAGAGAATAAAGAAAGGGTTGATGTTGTCTTGAACACAGGTAAGGTGGTGAAGACATTGGTAGTGGTGTTAATGATGATGGAGAAAATGAGAAGATAAAAGAAAGGGGTGATGTTCTGATTATGGTTCAGATTCCAATTGTGTTTGTCGTTCATTAAGGTAATCAAGGAAATCAGCTTATCAGCTTGGTTTTGTACTAATTGCTCACAAGCATACAGATTCAAAAGACATAATCATGACATAAGGTAGAAAATCAAGTCAATGCATGAATATATATAAATTGTCTCTTAAAAAAAGTTTTTTAATGTTCAATCTCAACTACATAAAAATGATGATGTCATTATAGTTGATTCTCACTCCATTCTTTTTGCAGTAACACTGAGGTGGACGCTGCTGCCTCCTGCCAAACCAGAGGAGAAGAGTTTTGTCCCCTACAAGCGCTACGGCCACACAGCAGTCAACTACTGTGACCTGGCCTACATCTGGGGAGGTCGTAACGACAGCGACGGAGCCTGCGATATTCTCTACTGCTTTGACACAGGCACTTGTTTTTTTTTGTTTTTTTATCTTTCTCTCTTTTCTTTCTCTCTTTTCTTTCTTTTTGATTGTGGCTAGTTGGTAAGGGAATCCCCCACCCCCTCCCCTGCCCCCCCTCGCCCTGTTTCATGCATGTTCAGTGAGTGAGTGAGTGAGTGAGTGAGTGAGTGAGTGAGTAAGTGAGCGAGCGAGCGAGCGAGCAGAGAGAGAGAGAGAGAGAGAGAGAGAGAGAGAGAGAGAGAGAGAGAGAGAGAGAGAGAGAGGAGAGAGAGAGAGAGAGAGAGAGAGAGAGAGAGGGAGAGAGAGAGAGGAGAGGGAGAGAGAGAGAGAGAACATAGGAAGGAGGGCAAGCGAAGGAGAAAGTTTTTCAGTTCTTCACGAGTATTTATTTTATAATTTGAAGCTAACTTTTTTTGTTGTTGTATTAATGAAGAGTACCTTTTCCCTTCGAGATTTTGTTCAAGTTAATCGTAGTTTATATAATTGCTGTAAAGAGGCCTTTTTTTCTTTCATGGTAGAAAGGTAGATTTCTTGCTTCTTCACATATGTTAGCTTGAAGTTTACCAGAAAAAATCCCTAAGCTATTGGGTAAAAGCCCCCCAAAAGCCATATTAGCCTCATCATACTTAACACACTGTATCAGACTTAATACAAAACTGCCTTACAGTCACCCATCGTAGCCACACACACACACAAAAAAAATGGTGTTATTTCAGTGTATGGTAAATTTATTGTTACCGGTAATTATGTTTTCTGCACAATTTATTTTATTGTATTTATTTATTTATTTTTTTAAGGTGAATGATGATGATTCGTTTTGCAATGGCTGGTTGAAAATTTTTTTTTTTACAGACACGTACAGCTGGTCATGCCCAGCTGCCAGTGGTGAGGTTCCGGCCGCCAGAGATGGCCACTCCGCCTGTGTTCTGGAGCATCGCATGTACATATTCGGGGGATACGAGGAACGGGTTAGTAGGCCTTGGGTTTGCTTTTTTTGTAGGGTTTAAAATTTTTTTTTAAAGACATTTTTTTTTTTACATACAAGGTCAGCAATTTTTTTTTACATACAATATCAGTAATGGTTTTTTTGCTGTTTTTTTTTTTTACATACAATGTCAGCAATGTTTTTTTTGTTGGTTTTTTACATACAATGTCAGCAATTTTTGTTGTTGTTGTTTTACATACAATGTCAGCAAAACTACTCTGTTGCTGCCACATCCATCAAATACTTTCTTACTGGGTTATGTTTTCCAGAATAGATTTTGTTCAAAAGATGGGAAGTGGGGGTACTAATCAACATAGGCAAAATGACCACTGCACATTGAGTGTGTGTGTGTGTGTGTGTGTGTGTGTGTGTGTGTGTGTGTGTGTGTGTGTGTGTGTGTGTGTGTATGTGTGCATGTGCATGTGCATGTGGCTGTGTGGTTATGTGTGTTTGTGATATTTTTATTTGGAAGTTTCAGTACAATACTGTCAGTATTGTAATTGCCCTTCATGGGGTGATATAAGCGTTTTTGTCTTGACTTTATTTATTTTAAAAAAAAGAAGTAAAAATATATGAGTTTGTAATGTTACATCTATGCATATATATAATTATGTGCATGTTGTTTCTGACAGTTTTTATCTGTTTATAATAAGACTGTTTGTGTTTTTGCAGAGTGATATATTTTCGGATCAAATCTATGCTCTGGATTTCCGCACCTTCACTTGGACTTCAGTCAGGTTTAAAACAGTGAGTTTTGCTTTGTTTGGTTAAATTTTTTAAATATTTTTTTATTTATTAAGTCTTACCCCTTTTTTATGCCTAGTTTATTTGTGGTTTTCCAACCATTTGTTGTCATATGTCTTACATTTCTTACAAACTTATATGTATGAACTTACCAGACTTGTCTACCATTATGGTAATCTGAATATTTTTTTTACAACATAATTGACCTCCAGTATTGATAACAGGCTTCCTGTTACCTGTTTCCATTGCTGTTATCGACAGTAGGAGTGTCCACAGAACGCTACCAGAGTTTGCCATCTTTCTCTGTCTCTGCGGAGTTTTAAAATCTCCCCTAGTACTGATAAAAATATCAAAAATTTATTTCGTAAGAAAAAAAAGATGGTTTTTGGTGCCAAGTGGTTTTAACTCTGTGTCTGTTTTCTGTGCTGTTGATCCATGGAGAATTTTTTTCAGGAATGCGTTCACAAGTTTTAAAAAAGCACCATATTTATTTGTGTGTTTTTCCTGATTGTACTGACATATATGAATGTTTTTTCATGATTTAATTGCACAGTTTATAAGCAGTTTGACACTGACCAAAAAAAGCGGCATTGAAAGACTCAAAAAACTGTCCAGAGTTACATCCTCTGTGTGGGTGACTTCCCCTTCTTTGCATTATCAACTACGGTGCATGTCTTCACAAGAATGCAGTGAATACAAGTGTGTGTGTGTGTGTGTGTGTGTGTGTGTGTGTGTGTGTGTGTGTGTGTGTGTGTGTGTAGTGAGTGATATGTCTACGTGTGTGCATGTGTACATATATGCAGTGTGTTTGTGCGTGTGCACACAATCAATTTCCATAAAATTTTCAGTGATGATATTGTGATAACTCCTGTCCCTTAATATCCTGATGACCCACTTGAAATCCAATAGGAAAGTTGTGCCAAGTTGGATTCCTAGGAAATAATCATCACTGAGACATAAACACACAAACACATCCATAAACACGGGGAAAACAAAGCACCTGAACATGATAGCTTAAACCACAGCCCTCAGTTTCCCCCATGTTCATCTCCTCTCAGCTGCTATCTATCAACTCCATCCATTCCAGCCCAGCTGGTGCCAATAAGAGCAGGAGCTGACTGCACTAAAGCTTGGTAAGAGGAAAAGGGACACATATTTTAGCACTGGGCCCTGGACCCCTTGACTAAGCTATGTTGGATTTTCCTGCTGTGAAACTTGGTTTATTCACACTCTAAGTCAAAGCTTGCTTGTGGTGTTTGTCTTCAGAAATTGCCGGCCAATATATGTCGTGACTTCCACACGGCCACAGCCGTGGGCACCAAGATGTACGTGTTTGGAGGCCGCAGCGACGAAGGGGGAGAGAACTTTACCAGCCGCGAGATCTACGACAATTCCATGCTGGCGTTTGACATTCAGACTTCCACCTGGGAGCTGGTGCCTTGTCAGACCAGCTTCAAGCCTATGGGCAGGAGGAGTCATTCTACCTGTAGGTTTATGTGTTTTGTGTGTGTGTGTGTGTGTGTGTGTGTGTGTGTGTGTGTGTGTGTGTGTGTGTGTGTGTCTTTGTGTCTGTGTGTGCATACACATTTGTTTGGGAGGAGTCACTCCACTTGTATTAATGTATTTTCTGTGTGTATGTATGTGTGTGTGTGTGTGTGTGTGTGTGTGTGTGTGTGTGTGTGTGTGTGTGTGTGTGTGTGTGTCTCCATTCTTCTTTAATGATAGTCAAGAAGAGAAAGTTAAGAAGTAGGGACATGTGGCATCATCTCAGAGCCTCTCAAAGCCCGTCTAGCTAGGAACAGTCAGGGGAAGCAGAAGACGAAGCAGACACAGATCAAAACACAAAGAAAAAAAGATGGGAGAAGGAAAGGTGTTCAAGATCTTTTGAGTCTGTTTCAAAGGCCATTTGTCTGATTTGATGCAAAGTTTTTGTTGGTTTTGTTTTTGGGTACAGGATAACTCGGTGGTCACAGCATTCACTCTGCCCAAGCTATGGTTCAGCAGCATTGAGCATGGTTACCTCTAGAATGGGTGACTGTTCATGCGTCTTGGCTTCAGTATATCCTCTAGTTCACCCAGCTGTAAATGGGTACCTGCCCTGTATAGGGTCAGGGAAGGGAAAGCAGAGAGGGAGAGGAGATGGGCGCTGCCCTCGATATGCTGGCCCCTAGAGAAGCTGAGGTCTATGACTCCTTGCTTCCCCAACAAATGCGTAGGTTATGGGAACACAGCCAGAGCAGAACAAAAAGTCTGTAGTAATTATAACATTTACAATTCACAGTTCACAGTGGTTTATTCCTATTATGGAGCTATGGAGAAACAAAAAGTATTCATATCAGTAAATGAATGACAGGTATCTTCTTCGTCGAACGTGCAAATGGCAACTGTCACTGTCTCTCCTATTAGTGAAAATGTGCTGTGCTTCCATTAAGCCCCTGATAAGTCAGGCCTGGTACACCCCACTTGGGCATGATTGGTGAATATAAAGAGGAAGAGCAAAAGACAAGTACACAAAGGACAAAACTGATGATAATGAATTAAACCTGGTTGTACACTGTCAGGCCCGGGTGATGCCCTGTGGATGTATGGGCAAAATACTCGTGTACCAATCAGTTTACAGTTGAAGAGAGAGATTCACCGTCAAGGAAAAGGATTGATCTATCAGCATGAATATGTACCCTTTGATGGAACTGGACTTTTTTTTTTCTTGCTTACTATTTTAATGTGTGGCTTGTAACGCATGTAAATTTCTGTTACCGAGATTGTAAAGTATACGCATTGAATTGAATTCTGTTGATATCAAGGCATGCAGCCCGTCTCTTTATGACATCAAGACAGCCATAGCTAGAGGTGTGGCACAACTCAGTTAAACTGTATTGTCTTTTGGTGCTGATGTCTGCTGTGTGGTGGTATAATCACGAAGAAGGGGACTTTTTATTCTTTTTCTTTTTATTCTTTTATATTTAGGGTAATGGAATAAGCACTTATGTGCTTTTTTACATCTAGTCCCCGTGTGTATGCGGTTTTGTCAAATTTGTCATCCGTTCCAACTGGCACACAATAGCCTACTCTTCTGAAAAGCAGAACAGGTTTTAACATGTGCGCAAGATGTTTGCGTGATTTTGCACACAGGGCCTTAGTTTATAGTCTCACCTGAAGGACTTTTA
>JASPKP010007117.1:5000-7500 GCA_030674155.1 Stramonita haemastoma
TGTATTTTTGTTGATGAATATTATTTCAATTTTGCTTTTCTACAATGCTTTTGACCCCCCATATATGATGTAATCGATAGTGAATATTTTTGCTGTATATTTTTGTATTCAAGGAATCTTTGTCTGTAGAATTATTTCTTTGTTGTATGCGAGAGGTTTTGTCAGATTTTTTGTTGTTATTTTTTCATGATAGGAATCCTGTATTTAGGTCTGTTTCTTGTCAGCCAAATCGCTTGGTTCTTTATTTTTGTTTTTGTTTCTGTTTTCATCTCTGAAATGTCTTCTTTGTTCTTCATATGCTTGCCTCTTATCTAGTTCCTTTTTCTTCCGCTTTATTTCTATTTATATATATTATTTTTTATATTGTTGTTGTTTTCTTTTTTTGCTTGTTTTGAATTTCCTCCATTTCAAGTTTTCCCTAATGCAATGCCCAAGAACCATTTTATCTACATAAGATACGTTTTTCTCAGTTTGAAAATGCAGACACGAGGGGGGAAGGAAAAAAAATCCCCAAACAAACGAACGAAGAAGCAAAACGAAATAAAATGTGCATCATTGCTATTTTCTTTTTCTTTCTCTCTCTCTCTGTGTATCTTTGTTTCTCTTGCTCTCTCTCTGTCTTGTGGGTGGGGTCTTGTGTGCCCCCCAGAGAGCAAATGTTTGTGGAGGGTTGAGAGATACGGCAAGTATCATTTCTGTCTGACAGAAGAAGGGGGGGGGGAGGTAGGGGATGGGGGGAGGAGTGGGTGGAGGAGGGTGCGTCACATATCGGCCTTATATCGTCCACCTGTTTATTTTCTCTGTCTTTTCTAAACATATCCATTGGAAAGGGAGCTCAGAACTCTCTCTCTGTGTCTCTGTCTGTCTGTCTGTCTGTCTGTCTGTCTGTCTGTCTGTCTGTCTGTCTGTCTGTCTGTCTGTCTGTCTGTCTGTCTGTCTGTCTGTCTGTCTGTCTGTCTGTCTGTCTGTCTTCTCTCTCTCTCTCTCCTCTCTCTCTCTCTCTCTCTCTCCTCTCCTCTCTCCTCTCCTCTCTCTCTCTCTCTCTCCTCTCTTTCTGTGTGTGTGTGGTGTGTGTGTGTGTGTGTGTGTGTGTGTGTGTGTTGTGTGTGTGTGTGTGTTTTGTGTGTGTGCGTGTTGTGGTGTGTTGTGGTGTGTGTGTGTGTGTGTGTCTGTGTGTGTGTCTGTGTGTGTGTGTCTGTGTGTGTGTCTTTGTGTGTGTGTGTGTGTGTCTTTGTGTGTGTGTGTGTGTGTGTGTGTGTGTGTGTGTGTGTGTGTGTGTGTGTGTGTGTGTGTGTGTGTGTCCGCATCCGCGCCCACGCCTGTGTTTTGGAAGATATTTTTAGGATGGTGGTGATGTAAATAGTTTGGGACATATCAGGACCGGAAACCAGCGCTTAGAATAACCCACGTGTGATTCCCTCTCTGTCTCTGTTTATTTCATGTCTCTCATTCGCTCTGTCTCTGTCTCTTGCCTCTCTTTATCTCTGAATCTATGTCTTTCTTTCTTTCTTTATTTGTTTCTTTGTTTGTTTGTTTGTTTCTTTCTTTGTTTCTTTTTTTTCTGTCTGTCTGTCGGTCGGTCAATCTGTCCGTCTTTATGTCTCTCTGTCTCTCCGCCTATGTCTCTCTCTATCTATCTCTCTGCCTCTGTTTCTCTGTCTCTTTTTCTCTGTCTGTGTGTCTGTCTGTGTATACTGTCTGTCTTTATCTCTCTCTCTATCTATCTCTCAATCTGTCTGTCTGTCTGTCTGTTTGTCTACCTGTCTGTCTGTCTCTGTCTGTCTTTATCTCTCTCTCTCTCTCTCTCTCTCTCTCCTCTCTCTCGTCATCTCTCTCTCTCCTCCTCTCTCCTCCTCTCTCTCTCTTCTCTCTCTGTCTGTCTCTCCCATCTAGAAATACGATCTTTGTAGACCTTTTCACAGCCTTTTCTCTTTTTTATGTTTTTAAAAACAGAAAAAGTAGAAGAAATCAGGTCTCTCTCTATCGCACACAATATTCAAACCCTTCATATGAGTCATCTCTACTGTAGAATAAATGGTGAAAAGAGGAAGGGGAGGGGAGATGGGGGAGAGAGGGGGAGGGGTGGGTGGGGTGGGGCGAGAAAAGAAACTGGCCTGTTGTCTTCCCTTGCCGCTATAGGATGTCGCATGATGAACGCGCAGTGACTAGGAAGAGTGGCGTCCCTTTCTGCAGCCAAGAGACCCCACAGTTGTGGCCCATGATTAACGGCCCAGCTCACGTGAATGGCTGATCCGACAAGCGACAATAAACAAAACAAAACAAAAAAAAAGGCAGAGGTGTGTGTATGTGGGGGGGATGGGGGGGCGATGTTGTGTCGTGGGTGTGTATGTGTGTGTTTTGTGTGTGTGTGTGTGTATTGTGGTAAGGGGAGGGGGTTGTGTGTGTATGTGTATGCGTGCGTGTGGTGCGTGCGTGCGCGCGTGTGCATGTGCGGGCGTGCGTACGTGCGCGTTCGCACTGTATGTGTTGTTATGTATGT
>JASPKP010007118.1:0-2500 GCA_030674155.1 Stramonita haemastoma
TAAATTTTTCCAATAAAAAAAAAAAGGGAAAAAAAAAAAAAAAAAATAAAAAAATTTTTTAAAAAAAAAACCCCAAAACCCAAAAACCCCCTTTTTTAAAAAAACCCCCCCCCCCCCACACCCCAAAAAAAACCCCGGGAAAAAAAAAAATTTTTTTTTTAACCCCTTTTAAAAAAAAATTAGGGGAAAAAAAAATTTTTTTTATTTATAATTTTTTTTTAAAATTTTTTATAATTTTTTAAAAAAAAAGGGTTAAAAAACCCCTTTTCCCCTTTTTTTTTTTCCCCCCTTTTTCCCCAATTTTTCCCCCCCCTTTTTTTTCCCCCAAAACCCCTTTTCCCCCGGCCCCCGGGGGAAAATTTTTTTTTCCCAAAAAAAGGGGCCCCCTGGCCTTTTTCCCCCCTTTTTGGGGAAAAAAAAATTTTTTTCTTTGGAAGGGGAAAAAAAAATTTTTTTTTTTTTTATTTTAAAAATTTTTTTTTTTTTTTTTTTTTTTTCTTTTTTTTTTTTTTTTTTTTTTTTTTTTTTTTTTTCCCCAAAATTTTTTTTTTTTTTTTTAAAACCCCCCCCCCCAAACTTTCCCCCCCCCTTTTTTTTTTTTTTTCCCCCCCCCCCCCCCCCCCCTTTTTTTTTTAAAATTTTTTTTTCCTTTTAAAAAAAATTTTTTTTTTCTCCCCCTTTTTTTCCCTTTCCCCCCCTTTTCCCCTTTTCCCCCCCCCCTTCCCTTTTAAAAATTGGGTTTTTCCCCTTCCCCCTTTTTTTTTTTTTTTTGGGGGGTTTTTTTTTTTTTTTTTTTTTGGGGGGGAACCCCGGGGGGGGGGGAAAAAAAAAAAAAAAAAAAAAAAAAAAAAGCCCAAAAATTTTTTTAAAAACCCCCCCGAATTTTTTTTTAAAAACCAAAAACCCCCCAATTTTAAAAGGGAAAACCCCTTTTTTTTTTTCTTTTCCCCCCCTTTTTTTTTTTTCCCCCCCCCCCCCCCAAAAAACCCCCCCCCCCCGGGGAAAAAAAAAAAAACCCAAAAAAAAAAATGGAAGGGGGGGGGGAAAAAAAGGGGGGGGGAAAGGGGGGGGGGAAAAAAGGGGAGGGAAAAAAAAAAAGGGTTAAAAATTAAAAACAAAAAAAGGGGGGGGGGGGGTTTTTTAAAAAAAAAAACCAAAAGGGGGGGGGGGAGGGGAAATTTTTAAAAACCCCCCCCCCAAGGGAAAAAAAAGGGGAAGGGAAAAAAATTTTTGGTTTTAAAAAAAGGGGTTTTAAAAGGGGAAGAAGGGGGGGGGTTTTTTTTGGGGGGGGGGGGAAAAAAATTTTTTTGGGGGGGGGGGAAAGGGGGGGAAAAGGGGGGGGGGGGAAAAAAAGGGGGGGGGTTTAAAAAAGGGGGGGGGGGGGGAAAGGGGGGGGGGAAAAAAAGGGGGGGGGGCCCCGGGGGGGGGGGGGGGGGGGGGGGGTTTTTTGGGGGGGGGGGGGGAAATTTTGGGGGGGGGTTTTGGGGGGGTTTTTTTTTTGGGGGGGTTTTTTTTTGGGGGGGGGAAAAAAAAAAAAATTTTTTTTAAAAATTTTTTAAAAAGGGGGAAAAAGGGAAAAAAGGGGGGTTTTTTTTTTTTTTTTTTTTTTCCCCCCCCCTTTTTTTGGGGGGGGGGGGGGAAAAAAGGGGGGGGGAAAAAAGGGGTTTTTTTAAAAAAAGGGGGGGGGGGGAGGGGGGGGGGGGGGGGGGGGGGAAAAAAAAAAGGGGGGGGGAGGGGAAAGGGGGGGGGGGAAAGGGGGAAAAGGGGGGGAAAAGGGGGAGGAGGGGGGGAGAGAAGGGGGAAAAAAGGGGGGGGGGGGGAAAAGGAAAAGGGGGGGGGGGGAGGGGGGGAAAGGGGGGGGGGGGGGGGGGAGAGGGGGGGGGAAGGGGAGAGGGAAAGGGGGGGAAAAAGGGGGGGGGAAAAGGGGGGGGGGGGGAGGGGGGGGGGGGAAGGGAAAGGGGGGAAAGGGGGAAGGGGGGAGGAGAGAAGGGGGGGAGGGGAAAAAAAAGGGGGGGGGGGGGGGAGGGAAAAAAAAAAAAAAAGGGGGGGGGGGGGGGGGGGGGGAAGGGGGGGGAAAGGGGGGGCCCCCCAAAAAAAAAAAAGGGGGGGGAAAGGGGAAAGGGGGGGGGAAAAGGGGGGGGGGGGTTTAGGGGTTGGGAAAAAAAGGGGGGGGGGGGGGGGGGAAAAAAGGGGGGAAAATTTTGGGGGGGGGGGAAAGGGGGGGGTAAAAAGGGGGGGGGGGGGAAAGGGGGAAAAAGGGGAAAAAAGGGGGGGGGAAAAAAAAAAAATTTTTTTTTTTTTAAAAAAAAAAAAACTTTTTTAAAAAAAAAAAAAAAAAAGGGGGAAAGGGGGGGAAAAAGGGGGGGGGGGGGGGGGGTTTTGGGGGGGAGGGGGGGGGGGGTTTGGGGGGGGGTTTGGGGGTTTGGGGGGGGGGGGGGGGGGGGGGGGGGGTGGGGGGGGGGGTTTTTTTTTGGGGGGGGGGTTTTTTTAAAGGGGGGGG
>JASPKP010007118.1:7500-13232 GCA_030674155.1 Stramonita haemastoma
GTGTAAGGGGTGAAAACTTTTGAGTGCGTTGCAGGGAAAACAAAGGAAATGATTTGTTTTGAGGACTTAAGTGTAGTGATTTATTTAGCTCGTTGGTATCTTTTTTTTTGGGGGGGGGGGCTGTTGAGAGAGAGAGGTGGGGTGGGGGAGAGAGAGAGAGAGAGAGAGAGAGAGAGAGAGAGAGAGAGAGAGAGAGAGAGAGAGAGAGAGAGAGAGAGAATATGAATTTTTTTTATCGAGGGAAAAGAATTACATATGATGGCTTTTTTACATCCAACTTTCTGTCAAGGAAAATGAATACACACACACACGCACGCACGCACGCACGCACCCCCACATATAGCAACACACACACACATATATATTATATTTATATATATGTATATATATACATACATATCTTACACACACACACACACACACACACACACACACACACACACACACACACACACACACACACACACACACACACACACACACACACACACACATGTACGCACACTTATCAAAGAAAGTAATAATTAACTAGGCGTTTTTAGACCAGAAATATTTCAGGGAGAAAACTAAAAGACAGGCGTTGATTTAAAATACGGAAATCGTGATCGGCCTAGAGATGAACAGAGCTTTAACACTTTGATGGACGAGCCAGCGAACGTGCAATTTACATCTCGAGAGAGAGAGAGAGAGAGAGAGAGAGAGAGAGTGAGAGAGAGAGAGAGGAGAGGATGAGAGAGAGAGAGAGAGAGAGAGAGAAGTGTTATTTTTCTAATGACTCTGTCAACATGAATTTTCTTGATGACTTCTGTCATGATTTGGGCAGCGTTTACGTGTCTTGACTTCAGAAAATCTTGGAAGTAAAAATGAATATAATCTTAAATGTTTACTACAATTTGTTAAAAAATATATCTTTAAAATGTGTTTGTTTGAGCGTGTGGATGCTTTTTTTTGTTACATGAAAGAGTGGATTTTATAAATCATTGTTTGGTATGGACAGAGCTGACAGAAAGACTTAGAAATTAGGGCTTGTTGTTGTTGTTGTGCATTCTTCAGCACAGCACTTTGGGACTAACACAGAATTATGCACTCTGACTCACTTATCCAGTCCAACAACGTCTTTGAGATTGAAAGTACTTACGCACAGAGTCAGACGAATGTAGGTAACTTTTCATGTACCTTGCTACAGCCATATACGGATACTTCGACTTCAAATGAAAGTTTTCTCCTTTTACAAGAAAGCAGATTATGCTCACGTTTTTGTTTTATGGCTGAAGACGATCTCAAATTATTTTACAACCGACCAGCATTTTAAACGTAGGCCTCGGCACTTAGCGCACATCCGTTTCCTGACGAAGCTTTGGGCACGGTCAAAAGAAATGGATGGTTTTAAAAAGGTCCTTTTGTTGTACACAGAACGCAGTTAATCTAACTCGCCCACCAGACTCTCTCCAGCCAACGACTTGCATTAACGTGCATAGCTCCAGACAAATCAGTAGTACCATCATTCTGAGAACACGGCTCGGGCGGGAAGGCAGGTTTAGGAAACATCAGCCACACAGAACTAAACGGCATCATCAGGACTACAAGGCCTACCATCCACTCGCCACACTTAAACGAAGAAGATCCAAGAATATAATCAGCAGCAGCGGCGGGAGTCGAACGGTACTTTATCCGCAAAGTTCAGAGAATCCTGAACTACACCCCAAGCAACCCATAACAGGAAACTGGGCAGGAACTGATCAGAGAGATGCACACACAGACTTTTAGAGACTGAAGAGCATCTTTTGAAGTTCGTGGCCAAACGTCTTTCTTGTGGCCATTCTTGACAATAGGGTTGGTAAGTTAGTAAAAAAAAAGTAAAAAGAAAGTCTTGAAACTTTTCCCCCGCCTTCTTTCTTTCCTTTTTTTCTTTTTCTTTTTTTTTCTTTTCCTTTTTTTTTTTTTTTTTTTTTTTTTTTTAGCTCTTTGGGTCCGTAGACTGGCCAGGGTCTGTAGGAATTCATCAGGCGAAGTTTTATCACTGCTGAAGTGTTGAATGGTGGCGAGGGTTAGTGGTGGTAATTGGATTTCCTTTTCGTCACAGCCGTTCTTTTTGTTGTCCTCCCCCCACAGAGAGAAAGAGAGAGAGAGAGAGAGAGAGAGAGAGAGAGAGAGAGAGAGAGAGAGAGAGAGAGGAGGAGAGAGAGAGGAGAGAGAGAGAGAGAGAGAGAGGAGCCCATACACTGAGTGAGATGTACATGAGGACTTCAGAGAGTGTGTTTTGTACTATGTGAACTGAGCAGTAAGGGATGTGGACATTTTTGTTTGAAAGATGTTATTTTATTTTCGGGTGGTCTTTTTTGTTTTGCTTTTTCCTGGTTTCTGTGCTTTCTTCTTTAAGTTCTGTCTTCTACGTATGGGACAGATACCTCCATTTGTCATCTTCCTACTCTCTTTTTGTTATTGTTCTTCTTGTTCTGGTTCTTGTTCTTGTTCTTTGTTCTTGTTATTCTTGTTCTTCTTCTGGTTGCTGTTCTTCTTCTGGTTCTTCTGGTTTTTCTTGTTGTTGTTGTTGTTGTTCTTCTTCTTGTTCTTGTTCTTCTTGTTCTTGTTCTTCTTGTTCTTCTTCTTGTTCTTCTTCTTGTTCTTGTTCTTCTTGTTCTTGTTCTTCTTCTTCTTCTTCTTCTTCTTCTTCTTCTTCTTCTTCTTCTTCTTGTTCTTGTTCTTCTTGTTCTTCTTCTTCTTCTTGTTCTTGTTCTTCTTGTTCCTCCTCCTCCTCCTTCTCCTCCTCCTCCTCCTCCTCCTCCTCCTCCTCCTCCTCCTCCTCCTCCTCCTCCTCCTCCTCCTCCTCCTCAACATCATTGTTGTCATGGTGCTTGTTACCAATAACGTCGTCACCATCTTACTCCTTATAGATCTTCTTTGTTCTTCTGTTCACCTTCCATTTGGGGGCACCCCAGCGAATCCCATGTTGTAAGCTTTTTTTCTTCTGCAACTTTCTTCTCATTTCTTCCGTTTCCTCCACCCCACCTTCTCTCTTCCTCTTTGTACTTTCTTTACACTTTCTTTTTTGTGTGTGTGTTTCCCTCTCTCTTCTGTTCTGGTTTCCACAAGTGGACCGACCCGACTAATCTAATTGAACATCACCATCTTCAGACCTTCCTCCGCCGTTAGGGCAGTCACTGCCGCTTTCCAGGGAGTGCATACTGGATTCGGTCCTATCTCCTCAGGCCGGCTGGCTATTTGTCCTCATTATAGAGTAATCAGCGTCTCTGTTAAGCTTTTGTGTTGGTTAAAAATAGAACCACCGCCACCGGCGAGAAATGTGTACAAAAAAAGAGGGGGATAGAAAGGTCAGGTAGGTTAGCATGAAACTGAAAGTAGTATACTTTTTGAGACAATGAAGGTATATCTTCCTTAAGTTATAAATGCGAGTGGAAGAGGAAGGTTGGGAGGACGGGGAAGGACATTGGACGTGCTGAGGAAAAAAAAGACTTATTTTGAAAAAAAGAAAGACAATCGTGAATAAAGGAACCGGGGGTACAGACGTGAATGGTTGGTGAGTAGTAGGAGACTACAAAATGATGGACAAATCCCAGTTGCAAGGGTGGACTTAGAAGACAACAAGACTAGCATGGCAAATGCCAATTCCAAAGGTTGAACTAGGTACGAACAATCTCGCAAAAGCCAGTTGCCAAGGATAGATGAGAAGACTACACAAGAGCCAGGTGAGTTATTTGCAGAGGTTGGATGAGAAGGTTACAAGAAGCCAGTTACAGAGGCAGAATTAGAAGGCTTCAAAAAGCCAGTTGGAAAGGCTGAATTAGAAGGCTTCAAAAAGCCATATGAGTTATTTGCAAAGGTTGGATAAGAAGGCTCCAAAAAGCCAGTTGGAGAGGTTTTAAAAACCAGAAAACTACAAAAATACTATTAAAAAAAACCCTGAATCCAAAGGTTAGATTACTGTATTACAAAAAGACTACCAGAAGCCAGTCGTAAATTTGAACAAAAAAACTACATCAAATTAGCATGGCCCAGTTGCTAAAGTTGGACTAGGTACAAAAAGACTGGTGACAAAAGCTAGTTTGCAAAGGTTGAACAAGAAAACCAAAGCAAAAACAAAGGACTAGCATAGGGTAATTACAGTAAGGTTGGACCAGAGGACTACGAAAAGATCAGCAAAGGCGAGTAGCAAACCTGAACTAGAACTAGAAGACTACATAAAAGACTACCAAAGACTAGTTGTAAATCTGAACTAGAAGACTACAAAAAAAGACTGGCAAAGTTTAATAGCAAATCTGAACTAGAACTAGAAGACTACAAAAAGACTTGCAAAGGCTAATAGCAAATCTGAACTAGAACTAGAAGACTACAAAAAGACTTGCAAAGGCTAATAGCAAATCCGAACTAGAACTAGAAGACTACACAATAGACTAGCAAAGGCTATTAGCAAACCTGAACTAGAAGACTACAAAAAAGACTAGCAACGGCTGGAATTTTGTTTATCTGAACTAGAAGACTACACAAAAGACTAGTAAAGGCTAATAGCAAATCTGAACTAGAAGACTACACAAAAGACCAGCAAAGACTAACTGTAAATCAATTAATCTGATTAGAAGACTACAAAAAGACTTGCAAAGGCTAGAACTTTGTAAATCTGAACTAGAAGACTACACAAAAGACTAGTAAAGGCTAATAGCAAATCTGAACTAGAAGACTACAAAACAGACTAACAAAGAGTTTAGAACTGTAAACCTGAACTAGAAGACTAAAAAAAGACTTGCAATTTTAGGCTAGTTGTAAATCTGAAATAGAAGACAAAAAAAGACCAGCAAAGGCTAATAGCAAATCTGAACTAGAAGACTACAAAAAAGACCACCACAGGCTAGTTGTAAAGGTTGGAGCGATAAAAGGCCAGTACCGAAAGCCGGACTACAAGACAACAATAAAACCAGCAAAGGCCAGGCTCTCCGAACATGAGAAACACGGTTGGTAGTTCACACTTCATCCACTGAAGAAGCTAAGTGCAGTGTGTGTGTGTGTGTGTGTGTGTGTGTGTGTGTGTGTGTGTGTGTGTGTGTGTGTGTGTGTGGTGTGTGTTTGTGTGTGTGTGTGTGTTTGTGTGTGGTGTTTGTGCGTGTGTTTGTGTGTATGTATGTGTGTGTGTGTGCGCGCGCGCGTGTATGCGTGCATGTGTGTGTGTGCGTGCGTGCATGTGTGTGTGTCTGTGCGCGCGCGCACGTGTGTGTGCGCGCGCGCACGTGTGTGTGCGCGCGCGCATGTGTGTGTATGTGTGGGTGTGCAAGTCTCGTCACGTATGTCTCCCCCTGAATACTGATGAAGTACAGGCCGGCCCAAATTGGATTTCCTTGTTGAACAGCAGGGCCTGTCTTCTTTGCCCACCCCCCAGAGACCTCGTGGGTAATAGATGAACAAGGGTGAGAGTCACGGTCGTGACCACTAGCTATGTATGTCCTTGCTTGCTATACACACAGAATGACAAGTCTGGTTGTTGTGGATTTCTATGGAGCTTTGTTCTATGTTATAAAGAAATACAAAAACTAAACACGAAGATGTATCATTATTAACTTAGTGACATTAATGCGTTCAAAGTTTAAAGTTGAATACAAGATGTGTGTGTGGGTGGGCATGGTACTTCCTTGTTCGCAGAGGATGGAGAGTTTTTGCTGGTTTTCCCTAAGAGTGAAAGTAAAATTAATTAAACCAGGATTTGATGTTCTTCCTGCTTTTCA
>JASPKP010007119.1:0-13232 GCA_030674155.1 Stramonita haemastoma
GAGAGAGAGAGGGGCGAAAGGGTAACCGAAAGAAGGAAGAGGAGCAGAAGGACAAAAGAGAATATAAGGAAAGAGGAAGGGGGAGGAAACGAGAAAAAGAAAAGAGGAATGAAGTTGAAGAGCAGAAAAAAGACAGGAGAGGAGTAGGATGTGCACACACAGAAGAAGAACGAAAGGAAGAAGATGAATGGAAAAAAAAAAAATTTAAGGGAAAAATATGAAAAGGAAACGAAGACGAAGAAGAATAAAAAAGAATCATAAGAAAGAAGAAAAGAGAGATGAAAATTAAGAAGGGGGGGGGGGGGGGGGGGGGGGGGGAAAGGAGGAAGGGGAAAAGAAAGTCGAAAGAGGAAGGGCAGAAGACGAGGAAAAAAACAAAACGAAAGATGAAGAAGAAGAGGGAGAAGAACATTCAGTCTGATTTGCAGAACATCCCCAAAGACGAAATTCAGCTACTTTAATCTGTAGTCAAAAACGGTCGCATACGCAAAAGTCTCTCCATTGGTGAACCTGGGAGCTCTAGCTGAGGACACGGGGGGGGAAAACATGGCAGAAGCTTACGTGCCTCAAGATACACAGTGACTCCTGTCACCTGCGTGCTTCGTGCCCTGTGGGGATTGCACGTGTGTCGCTCAGGTAAGCTGCTGTGTGTGTGTGTGTGTGTGTGTGTGTGTGTGTGTGCGTGTGTCCCCGCGCGCGCTCACACGCGCAGCGCACGTGAGTGTCACGCTCGCGCAACGCACGTGCATGTGTGTGTGTTTGTGTGTGTGCTAGCCTGTCGTTATTTATCTTATACCGTGTTGTCAACCAAGTCAAGACGACCCTGTGGCTATGTAATAATAAATGAGAATTGCCCTAGTTTGGATGGAAGACCTTGTACTCTTACAGGTGAATGCATATATATTTTATATATTTTGTCATTGGTATGATTGCAAATGATGGCTAGTGTGAGCAAGCGATCTCTGCTAATGGTAGTATAGGGTTAAAAAATGATTAACTTTTTGATGGACCCTTTAGCCAAGTGGTAAAGACCGTGTCTTTTTTTCTTCGTTGCCGTCGTGAACGCGCAGACAACTACTATTGTTGTCTGTCATATGAGCGTTAATGCGTTCAGACCGTCTGACTTCAGTCCTGTATGTCCATGGAGTCGTGGGTTCGAATCTGATGAATTGAGGATGGGGTGGGGATTTTTTTCGATCTCGCAGGTCAACTTAAAATGCAGACCTATCTGTGCTTTAAATCCCTTCGTGTAAATTTACGTGCAGAAGGATCAGATATGCACGTTAAAGATCCCGCACTTCTTGTCAGCGATCGGTAGGTTACGAAAACATGAACAGAACTAGCAAGCATCTGTTACAAAGAAAATAGGCTACTCTGAAGATAGTATGTATCGGCTGAGGCTAGTGGGCACACCTCCTGCAGACAAGTCCAGGCACTGTACATCTCTCCCTGTAAGAGAACAGAGAAAAGAGAGAACAAAAACATTCATTTTCGAAGGAGTCATCGGGCCACCATGCCAAAACTCTCAGGGAATTTATCTTTGGCAAGTTGAACCTGGGGGACCCCATCCTTCTCTAGATTGCCCATTGCATGCTGGGCATGATCATGTTGTTTATGCTACCGAGCGTAGCTGGTCTACTCTTCTGTGAAGGGTGGAACAGGATTTAACGTGTGTGATAGATGCTCTGCGTGCGTTCGCACACGGGACCTCGGTTAATAGTCTCAGGGGAATGAAGTCAGTATGATGTTCATTAACCCCAGGGAAAAATCTCTTTGTACAGAGACCTCAGCGAAGTGTGTGACCCGTGCCCTTACTAACAGACCATGAATACGATGCTCCTTTCCACTAGGCAGTCTGTAACCCGTGCCCTTACTATTCTAACAGACCATGAGTACGATGCCCTTTCCACTAGGCAGTCTGTAACCCGTGCCCTTACTATTCTAACAGACCATGAATACGATGCCCTTTCCACTAGGCAGTCTGTAACCCGTGCCCTTACTAACAGACCATGAATACGATGCCCCTTTCCACTAGGCAGTCTGTAACCCGTGCCCTTACTATACTAACAGACCATGAGTACGATGCCCCTTTCCACTAGGCAGTCTGTAACCCGTGCCCTTACGAACAGACCATGAGTACGATGTCGCTTTCCACTAGGCAGTCTGTAACCCGTGCCCTTACGAACAGACCATGAGTACGATGCCCCTTTCCACTAGGCAGTCTGTAACCCGTGCCCTTATTATACGAACAGACCATGAGTACGATGCCCCTTTCCACTAGGCAGTCTGTAACCCGTGCCCTTACGAACAGACCATGAGTACGATGCCCCTTTCCACTAAGTTGCCGGCACCCCCTGTTACCTTAGTACACAGGGAAAAGAATGGATTGTTTTAAGTACTATAGCTATATCTTTACATTAATTGTTTCCATGTTAAGTATGTTGTTTTTTTGCGTTGCTCGGCTAGAGCTCAAGGTTCACAAATGGCTAGATTTTGTATATGCGACCATTAAAAATTTGCCCTCCTCTAAGGTAGCCGCATTCCCACTACAGGGAGGATGTCTAAACACGACACGTGTGCATGCATTTTGTTTTTTTAATTTTGTTTCCCCGCATGCTCTTATCAGCATGCATTGGCCTACTCTTCCAAAAGGTTGAACGGGGTTTAACGTAGGTGTGAGAAGAACAGAACAAGAAAGAAGTGGAAGCAGAAGAAGAAAGAAGTGAAAGCAGAAGAAGAAAGTAGTAAAAAGGGTTTATTTATTTATTATTTATTTATTCTTTTATATCGAGGATAACAGAATAAGCAATCATGTGCAACGCAGGTACAAGATGTTCAGCACGCGCTTGCACATTGGACCTCTGTCTATAGTCTCATCCGAAGCTTCAGGGGGGAAATCCCCTAAAATGGGTGCTTCGGTGGTGGCTTACACTGGCCGTCAGATCACAAGCTCAAGACTATCCACTAGGCTATACCCCCCCCCCCCCCCCCCCCAGTGTCACCACAAACAAGAAAAGCGTTTTATGCGGCTAAGTTTGTTTTTTATGTGTGTTTTTTTTTTTAACCTGAAACTTCGTACTGAAGAACTGGCATTGTGATATCTATGTTGAGCGTTTCCCAGCTGAACACGTTTATGCTGTATCAGAATGTGCACTCTAACTCAGTCATCCCACCTGGGAATCACTGTGAGACTATAAGTACTCAACCTATAGGCATCCATATTCCCAACTTCAGAGAATTTTGTTTATCCTTTAAACGAGGGTGCAGGTTTTAAGACTAAAAGCTTGTCATGGCTGAAGACAGTCTTCTTATTTCAAAACATCTGGCCTAGGCCAAAAGTTGGGTCAGTTATTGATGTCAGCTCTTTGCCAAGGCCTACACTAAAATGTTGTGATGTTGTAAAATGTTGTGTTGAGATTGCCTTCAGCCATGACAAGCTCTTAACAGAACAACCTGCATTCTCCTTCAAAGGAGAAAAAATCCTCTGAAGTCGGAGTATGGCTGCCTATATGGCGAGGTACTTGAAAATAGTCATACACGCAAACTTCTCATTCAGTGTGCTATTTCAATCTCACAGTGATTCCCAGGTGGGATGAATGAGTCAGAGTGCACATTCTGGGTGACCCCAGAGTGTTAAGCTGGGGAACAACAACAACAACATTTCAAAACATCTCAACGTAGGCCTTTGCACATTGCTTTCATCATTAACTTATAGAAGCTTTTCGAATAAGCCAGGTTAAATAGGGTAGATATCCTCAGGAGTCGGAATACGGTTACCTTAATAGTGGGTGGGAAAAAAAACACGGTCGTATACGCTAAACTCTCACATTGGTGAACCACCGAGCTCTAGCCGAGGAACGAAAAAAACGGACTCAGTAATTTCAAAAGTTAGTCGAACAATCATCTACCGGAATGTGTGCGATAATTTATTTATTTATTTATTTTATTTGTTCTTTTAAATCGAGGATAATGGAATAAGCACTCATGTGATTTTTAACATCTAGTCCCTGTGTGTATGCAGTTTTGGAAATCTTGTCATCTGTTCCCACCGGCACTCAATGGCCTACTCTTACGAAAAGTGGAACAGGATTTAACGTGTGCGCAAGAAGTTCTGCGTGCGTTCGCATAAGGGGCTTGGGTTTATAGTCTCATCCAAAGGATTTGATTAACCTAATTATGGGATTCTAGATTCTTCCTCAGTAGCCAATAGTCCAAATCTTAACCCTTAACGCCATACAATACTGTTTTTACCAAAGAGAGCGCTGTGGAGAGACGAAGGAAGATACGGAACAATCCATGGAAGGAGGAAACTCGAAGACATGGTGCCAGTGCTCATGGATGGTAGATGAACTGGGTGTGAGCAGTCCGGGTGGAGATGGTCCATGTCTACACATCATTTTATTATGCTGCATGGTGGACAAATCTGAAAGAGGAAAAGCGAAACTCTCTCTCTCGCTGTTGGTGTGACAGCCAAATGGTGAGTCGCTGTGTTTGTGCGTTTAGCTTTTGGCTATGGTTGTGCGTTTAGTTCTTCGTTGGTTTGGTTTAGTGTGTGTGTTCGTTGATAATGGAATAAGCATTCATTAGATCCTGTACCCATGTGTATGCAGTTTTGTCATCCGTTCCCACCGCCACACAATGGCCTACCCTTCCGAAAAGCGGAACGAGTTTAAACGTGAGGGAAAATCCTCTAGAACGAGATTCGAGCCCAGGTTAGCAGTGCAGTGCATCACCAGGCTATCCCTCCTCTGTGTGTGTGTGTGTGTGTGTGTGTGTGTGTGTGTGTGTGTGTGTGTGTGTGTGTGTGCGTGCGCGCGTGTGTGTGTGCGCGCGCGCGCGTGCGTGCGTGCGTGCGTGTGTGTGAGCGTGTGCGCGTGTGTGCGTGTTTTCTACTTTGGGGGGGTTGTTGGGGGATGAGGGGTGTGGGGTTCTGTTGGTTTGATGATTTTGTTTTTGTGTTGGTTTTTTTTTTTTTTTTTTTTTTTTTTGGGGGGGGGGGGGGTTGACTGCAATAAAACATTGTGGTAAAGTGAGGCAATTTGTATGTTTACTTTTCCTTTTTCTTCTCAGTACAAAGGGAGAGAGAAGGGGAGGGGGGGGGAACTTTAGGTGTATGAACATAGTCTTTGTTTTTTTGTGCTAGGGGCAACTATAGGTGTACGAACATGTCTTTTTATTGTTGTTTTGTTTTGTCTTGTTTCAAAAGGAGGTAGGTGCCAAAAGAGGAACGAACCTTAGGTCCAATTTCCTAACAGTTAGTGTTCCCTGGTCGTCGTTTCCTGCGGATTTTTTGTCTTAACAAAGGGGAGGGGAGGGTGCAAGGGTAATATGTTTGTTTGACTAAGGTTATGATAATAATGACGGTAATCGTGGTAACACACTGTACATAAATATTACATCCAGGAACAAAAGTAGATGTTCATACATATTCACACGCAAACCCAACCGTCACTGACACTCTTATATCAAACGTGTGTGTGTGTGTGTGTGTGTGTGTGTGTGTGTGTGTGTGTGTGTGTGTGTGTGTGTGTGTGTGTGCTCGTGCGCTGGCCGCCTGATATCGCACGTGTGTATATGTCTGTATGGTATACAAACGGAGATGTTGTAGGCCTATGTATATTTGCATCTTCAAAACTCATCACACAAAACAAGCTGTAGGCTCTACACCTGCTGTCCCTTTGCCGCCGGGCGTGTGTTTATAATCTATTCCTCCATTTTTTGTTATATTTCAATTGCTTTATATCAAGGATAATGAACAAACATACACGTGCTGTTTTACATCTAGTCTCCGAGTGCATGCAGTCGTATTTTTTTTAAATGTCAACCGTTGCCACCACCGCACCGGCACACAATGGCCTACTCTTCCGAAAGGCGGAACAGGCTTAAAAGTGTACAGAAAGCGTGCTGTGTTATATCAAGGATAATTGAATAAACACTTATATGCATTTTTACATCCAGTCTCGGTGTACATGCAGATTTTTTAAATGTCATCCTTTCCCACCCGCACACAATGGCCTACTCTTCCGAAAGGCGGAACAGGCTTAAAAGTGTACAGAAAGCGTGCTGTGTTATATCAAGGATAATTGAATAAACACTTATATGCATTTTTACATCCAGTCTCGGTGAACATGCAGATTTTTAAAATGTCATCCTTTCCCACCCGCACACAATGGCCTACTCTTCCAAAAGGTGGAGCAGGCTTAACAAACGTGCGCGGAAGACGTTTTGCTGTTGTGGTGGCGATACAAGCGTGTGTGTAGCGGGCCACACACTAACAGATGTATAGATGTCGGTTAAGATAGGCGGAATCACATATCTCCCATTCCCAGTCGGTCAACCGACTTTTTTTTTCCGCCTGATAATTATTGATTGTGTTGTTGTTGTTGTTTTGGTCGCGATAGCGTAGTGTAAACAAAGTTGGGTGGGGTGGAGGAGGAAGGGGGGGGGTTGATTTATGAATGCCAAGTGCAGGTTGCACACGCAAACTTTTTTTTTTTTTTTTTAAACATTTTTATTCAGTTTTGCATGTTTTATATTAAAGAAATAAAATGACATGGTACATGAAATAATATGTAGGATATTATTGGATAACCACAATACAACAGAACATAATCATTATCTTGCAGAAATTATATCACTATCAATCAAAAAAGAAAAGGAACAGTATCAATTATATTATTCAAAATAGAGTAAGGACATTGATAGATAAACATTTGAATCCCGCACACAGACATTAATGTAAAAAAAAATACTAAATAAAATAATAATAAATAAATATTCTTTAAAAAAAAAAAAATAATAATAATGAATAAGAAAAGTCAGAATACTAAATAAAAACTAAGGGGAAAAAAATAGAAAAGAAAAGTAGAATGCTAATAGCAAACAAACTTAACGTGCAAGTGATGTTATAAAGTCCAGATAAACTTGTGTAGAGTGTCTCTCAAAGCAAGTGATTTTTTTCTTCCTATTCTTCCAAGGGGATGTCTCCTATCATATTGTGTCATCATTAACAGCTGCTCCGACAACTCTGTAAGTTGTAATTTTAATCTGTTTCAATGAAATTTTTATAAGAATGCCATGCTGTGTGGAATTTTGCGGATTTTAGGTTAATAAACGCGATATATTTTTCGATTTCATATCTTGCTCTTAGAACTTTTGAAAACATTAAAGTGAGGTATTTGTTCTTCCAATTTGCATTTGTATATATAAAATTTTGCATTTAATATAATAAAGTCAAAGATTTCATCTGATCTAAAGTGTTTATCATTTCCAAAAATAATTAGCTGTTCACTAAGGGATAGAGTGGTGATATGTGTACAAGTAGTGATAATCGCATTTTTAACGTCATTCCAAAAAACTTTCACAGACATACATTTCCAAAACATATGATCTATACTATCTTTTTCAAGGTGACAGAAGCTACATCTGTCATCTGGTTGCACTCCCATGGCTGATAGCACTACATTAGTTGCTAGAATTCTGTGTATTATTCGTATTTGAAACCATTTTAATTTAATTTCTCCTATACTTTGGGTCTTTTTTAAGACGACTTGCCAGTTAATTTCGGTATTAAGTTTTTGGTTCCATTTTTCACAGTATTTTGGTACAGTTTTATCTTTGACAAGAATATCGTAGTATAGTTTTGTTCCCTTTGCCTGTGAATAGATAAGTTCTAGTGCTTTTGGGTACGTGGCTTGAGTATTATTCTCTATCTGTATACTAAATTTCCTTAACACTTTCTTTATCGTTTTAATAAGAATACCATAACTTAGAAAATTACATCTGATATTATATTTGTTGGTAAATTCTTCATACGATAAGAACCTGCCATCTTCTCTGCATAAATCTCCTACAGTGTATATGTTATGCCGTACCCATTCATTTCGTCTCAAAAATAGTATTCTCGAAAACAATTTTATCATTGAAAAACAAGGTTCTGCTAGAGCTTCTGTTGAAGTTGTAAGTTCAATTTTGCTATAGAAAGTTTTGTATGCTTGAAATGTATTTTTCCAAAAGGTATTCTGTTCTTGCAGGTTAAGAAAATATTTTGGTCCATAGTTATGTAGATTTTCAATATCTGGATATAAAAGTTTCTGTGACAATTTTCCACTTATGGTTTGTTGTTCTGAGTTTCCTTATCCAACATAGTTTTAAAGCTTGAATGAAACAGTTAATATCTGGAAATCCTATACCTCCATCTTTTATTCTCTTTTTGGCAGTTACTCTATTAATACGATCCCGTTTATTATTCCACACAAATTTTTAAACACAATGCATTTAACTTTTTTATAAATTGGTCTGGCGGGTTGGGTAGAAGTGTCCATAGATATATTATTTTGGACAGTATCAAAGACTTTAAGATGGCTATTCTCCCTAAGGGGGTCATATTCTTTTACCCAAATCTTATATATCTGTCTGATCTCCATAAATTTTTCTTCATAGTTAATGTCTTCGCAGTTTAGTAAAATCTGCAGTCAACCATACCCCCAAGATTTTAAACTTTGGGGGATTCCAGTTCATTTTAAGATGGGGAAGATATCTTTTTGCAGACTGTCGATCTTTTCCTAGCCATACAACAGATGTCTTTTCACAGTTCATTGCCAGGCCTGATATGGTTTTAAATCTTTCCAAAGTTTTAATTGTTTCCTTAAAGGACTTTTCACTTCCATCTTGTAGTAATTGAGTGTCATCAGCGAACTGTGCTATTTTATGCTCCGTCTCATTTGTATAAATTCCTTTGATACTTTTATTTTCACGGATCATAATTGCTAGAATTTTCCACACATAGGACAAACAAATACGGAGAGATGGGGTCTCCTTGTCTGCAACCTCTTTTAATTTCAAAACCATCTAGTTGGTTGTCCATTTACAATTACTGTAGCTTTTATATTTCTGTAAAATGTTTGAATCCAGTTGCAAATAGATTCACCAAACCCAAAAGCTTTGATAACTTTAAGCATAAAAGTCCAGTTAATTGTGTCAAAGGCTTTTTCAAAATCTACATCATAATAGTAATCCAGTCAGATTGTGTTTATACAATATAAATATTAAATCATATATCAGTCTAATGTTATCCCCTATATATCTACCTGGCATGAACCCTGTTGATCTTCACTAATCAAGTCCGAAAGCACTGATCTAATTCTAGAAGCTATACAGGATGATCCTATCTTGTAAACAACATTTCAGTAGTGTAATCGGTCTCCAGTTTTTAATGTATTCTTTAGATTTCCCCTCCTTTGGAATACAAATTATTAACCCTTCCCTTTGAGTAGCTGACAGTTCTTGTTTCTCTGCTCCTTCATTCAGCGATCTGACAACAAATATTCCAATTTGATTCCAGAAAAACTTAAAGAATTCGCATGTAAAACCATCTGTGCCTGGGCTTTTATTATTTTTTCATATGTTGAAGTGCTGTGGTTGCTTCTGTTAAAGTTATTTTCCCTTCTAAACTCCGAGAGATTTCTTCTGTTAACTTTGGTAAATTTTGAACAATATTATATATATCAAATTGTTCAATGGTCTTTCTTTCATACAATTGTTGATAGAAATTACTTACTTCATTTTTAATGTCTGTTGTACTTGTTAAATTATTACCGTACTTATCTTGAATTTTTAACAATTTGTTTACTTACATAATTCCTTTTCTCTAAATTGCAGAAATAATCTGTGACCTTTTTCTCCCTTTGCTATCCATCTAGATCTGGATCTTAGCAATACACCTTCTAATTTCTTTTCTCTTATAGCTTGTAACTTTTCATTCTTTACATTTAAATCTCTCAGCTCTTCTGTTATGCTTTTTGTTTTTTCTTTTCTAACTCTTCTATTTCTTTTATAAGTATCTTTTCTTCTTCTTGTGTTTGTCTTTTTTAAAAGTTGAATACGAAATTGTCTTTGAGCGAATTTTCATAAGAACTACGTCAAGAAAAAGCTGTTGGGAAATATTAAATTTCAAGCTGATTAAGGTATGTTTGATCAAGTTCCATACTATTATTGTAATCTACAGCCATATTCTTTAATCGTCTCCTTTATGACATTTGTTTATTTCGGTAAACGTATGTAGTATCTTTTAACAATGAACAATTAAATTTCCAAAAACTCTGTGATTTTCCATCATTCCTGCATTTGAATTTCAGTAAAACCATGGAATGGTCCGTTCTGTATCCAGGAATGATTTCAACAATCTGCAATATCAGCTACCATATGTTCACTAATAAGAAAAAAATCTAGTCTGCTCTGTTGTAAAGGTTGGGTTCTTCTCCAAGTGAAACGCCTTACTGTGGGGGTGGAGCTCTCTCCATATATCAATTAAATCTAATTTTCCATTATTTCATCCACCTTCTCCACAGCCTTTGGGTTATTTACATGTTTATAATTGTCATAATCTGCGCTAGGATTCAATACTAAGTTCCAGTCCCCTGCTAAGATAAGGTTAGGTGCTAATAATCCTTGTATATGTTCTTCTATTTCTTGATAAAATTCTGGTTTATCTCTATTTGGGCCATACAAATTGATTTATCAAAAAATCCGATCAGAAAAATTAAGTGAAACAAACATATAGTTCCCTTCTGTATCCTTATGTACTTTCTTAAGTGTGTATTCGAAATTGTTATTAAACAAAACGGCAACCCCCCTCGAGTTCGTATTGTACGAGGCAAAATAGCACTGGTAACCCCATTCAGCTCTGTAATATTTGTCCATACTAGGACTTAAATGCGTATCCTGAAGTAGGGCATATGTTATATTTCTTTTCTCTTAAATAGTGAAATATGTCTCCTCCTCTTCTTTGGGTTTCCAAGCCCTTGACAGTTTTTCGGTACAAATGCTTATATTCTGATTCATCTTATTGGAATTTGAAAATGAAATCTATTATAACAATGTACATATTGGTATACAACAATAATATTCTGTATGGAGACATACGCCTCTGATAAGTCTCTGATAATAAAGTAAATAGACATGGTGAGAAGCATCCCCGTACAAGTAAAACTTGCAACCCTGGAAGCACCCTCAAACAGCATACCTAGCATAACATCCAAATCCTTGCAAACAAAAAGAAAAACTTACACCAGACATAAAAAGTACAATTTCACCCATGAGCTCAGTTCCTGTCGCAGTGCACCACAAAATCATCTCTTGCTGGACACTTGCCTTAAGCCACACACCATCATCAAGCAAAGGGAGGGAGGGGGTAAAGTACAGGTGGCAGCCGCCCCACCCTACCTACATGCGAGTGTGAGCCTGCGTGCATTCACACATACAGGTACACAGCTGGGAGGGCGTATGCAAAGAGCGCACTCGCATACATACATACATACACGCTATACACACACACACATACATACATACATACATACATACATACATACATACATACATACATACATACATACATACATACATACATACATACATAATACATACATACATACAATACACACACCCACACACTCGTCATCATAAAGAGGACTCCACTCCTATGATTCCATTTTCCCTTTACGACATCCTTCCCTCTGTGTTTCCGAGTTCTGGCTGTATTAATGGTGAAGAAGTCACGGCCCACCCCCGCCAAATCTCGGCCACTGACCACACTTGAGGTAGTCGGGTGGATAGCTGGTGGTCAGAGTGATGTGCCCCGCCACTCGCCCCCGGGGACCGAATCCCCCCCTCGAGGGGAAATCTCCTGGGAGTCAACACCGCGCCGACTCCACCCCTCCCAAAGCCCCGGTTTAGAGTACAACCCGAAAAACCCCGCGTGAACGCTGCAGACAAACCCCCCCCTTCAAAACTGTTCCACCCTCGGAGGAGCAGGCCAACGTGCGCCGGCAGGAAGGAAGGCAAAATTTACACAATCGCCTCCACGGGGATTTGGCTGCAAAAAAATACACGAGCTCCACCCCATCACCCCAAAACAAGGGAAAACAAACTATATTAATGCAATTTTAAATAGCAAAAATAATGGTAATGAAACAAAAATCTGTGTTTCCATTATTACACATCGATTTGTAAAACTTTTCTAAACAATGATATGTTAAATTATAAATGAATAAATGATTTAAAACAAAAATCAGTGAATATCGAAAGGAGGGGAAATCGTTTATTCCCCTATCATAAAAAAAAGCCCATTTTGCAATGCAAACAATGAACAAGTTTATATCACACCCCCACAACCACCTTTTCACCTCATCCAACAAACATCAGCATTTCCTCTGCCTGTCCACTTCAACCCAGTGCACAAGCAGTCAGCAAACCCGGCCTTCTCCATTCTACAGCATCACCCTTGATGCCCCCCCCCCCCCCCTACCCCATCCTAGGCCACAGTGCAAAATTTTCCCAAAAGAAGCCTGCATTAATTTCATCGGTTTACTTGGGTAATTGGGCCTATTTCCACCATCATACATTCACCTCTCTTCTGAAATCAAATGGGGGTTATTTTAACTCCTTACTCTGTATTAATATGGGAATACATCCCATCCAAAATTAGCGATCGCCTTTAAAAGAGAGCTACGATTTATATACTTCACTGAAAGGGGAAGTTGCATGCAATGTGTTAATGGACAAGTCCAGACCACCCCCCAGGAAACGTTCTCTAATTAGCTGGGTTCTCCGGTCCAGAAACCGCCCCCGCGTCAGTCTCCGCTCAATGGTAGGTAATGTCATTTCCGTCCCTCCAACAACAACAACAAAAACAACAACAACAAAAAAAAAAACAACAACACACACACAAATTTTTTCTCTCTCTCTTAACTTTCTTTGCCCTTTCCTACCACAACATATCCTATGCCTGTATTCCACACACAACACACACACACAAACACACACACACAACACACACACCACACACACACGCACACCACACCACAACACACAACACGTTACACACTTTCCATTCTCATATCATCATATACCACCACCATCATCATATTATACACATACACACACAAGCCTAAACATTTTAAATAACACACACATACATACACACACTACAAAACAACCTCACACAAGCACACCAAAATTCATACATACATACAAACATACATACATACATACATACATACATACATACATACTATACTACATACATACTACACACACTACATACTACACCACATACATCACTTTTCCCCTGCCAGTGTGTGGCTCATGTACATGCAAGTTAATCTTCCTCCGAAAGATGTGGGGAAAAAGTTTTCATGATGCAGAGCAAAGGGGGAAATGTGCATATCCCAAAA
>JASPKP010007120.1:10000-13230 GCA_030674155.1 Stramonita haemastoma
AAACAAACAAAAGAAACAAACAAACAGCTACATTTAGCTCAGTCTTTAGTACGCTCAAAATTAATCTATGGACAGACACAGGCTATGGTGCCCTCATTTCGGTAGGGCCTATTCAGCCAACCTAAACGCCGATTTCAAGAAAAGAACCTAAGCATTGTATCGGGAACGGGATAGCTCAGTGGTCCGAGCGCTCGCTTTCCTCCCAGCCAAGGTTAACCAGCGTCGAGCGTGGTTACCAGTTGGATGGGTGACCGTTGGCGAGCCTTGGTTTCAGTACAGTTCCCCCAGTCCCCCCAGCTGTAAAATGGGCACCTGCCATCTTTAGGGTCAGAGAAGGTAAAGCAGCAAGGGAGAGGAGATAGGCGCCACCCTCAACATGCTGGCCCCCTACAGAAGCTGAGGTCTCTGACACCTCGCTCCCCCCTACGACCACACAGGTTATGGGACACATTTACCTTTTGCCTTTTAAAGCATTGTATAGTAATATTCAGCTTCAAAGTTGGACTCTGACAGCTGAAACCACTCAGAGAATTCAAGCATTCGAAACAAAATGCTTCAGACGTCTCCTTGGGATCTCGTGGAGGGATCACAAGACCAACGACTTTGTGCAGGGCCAAGTTACACAGTTGGCAGGCCCCCAGGAACCCCCCCTGTCAATACTAAAAAGGAGGAAGATATCTTGGTTTGGGCACGTCACCCGACACAACACGCTGCCCAAGACGGTTCTGCAGGGAACCTTGGAAGGGGAAAGACGCAGAGGAAGGCAACCCAAGAACTGGATGGACAACATCAAGGAGTGGACCGGGATGGACAGCGCAACGCTCATCCGCATGGCAGAGGACCGGTCTGGATGGAGGAGAACAACGTCATCAACATAGTCATGTCTCCTCTACGACCATTTGGTCAGGAGAATGAGGTGAGGTGAGGTGATAGTAATATTATAAGGGATTGTCAGCACATTCCTAATGGAACAGTGAAGTACAGTGCATTATTCCTCATCAGGGTTATAGGGGCACCATATATGAACGGTGTAGTTAAATTCCCTGTGACTCGTGTCAACGTTCGTTGTGTTGGGGTCACAGGGATAGGCAGGTTTGTATAAAGGATGCTTGAGATGTGTACTGGCTCATAATAATAATAGACAATTATTGGCTAAGTGAGTGGGTGGGGGAGTGAGTAGTGAGTGAGTGAGTGAGTGAGTGAGTGAGTGAGTGAGTGAGTGTGTGTGTGTGTGTGTGTGAGTGTTAATGTTTATGTTTGTGTGTTTATATATTTTGATGGATTATATGATACTCTACATTGTGTCTTATCTTTACAGGAAATGAGTTTAAAAAAAAAACAAAAACCATGAATACCACCCCACACACACATACAGAGACACACACACACACACACACATGCACGCACGCATGCACACACGCACGCACACACATTACCACCACCACCACCACCACAAACACAACTATTACCACGACAATCACCATCACAATTAACCACGAAGAGTGTCGACAAAAAGAGTTATTTTGAGTATCGGGTAAACATACACTAATTTGCAAAAGCCATCTCTCTTTAGTCACACACACACACACACACACACACACACACACACACACACACACACACACACACACACACACACACACACACACACACACACACACACACACACACACACACACACACACACACACAACACACACACGCACACATACATACACACACAACCTACCTCTATTTTAGCTTTTTCACTCAACCTCTTTCTCTTTTCCATCTCTCCTCCTGCTTTCCTCATAGATCATTCTTTCCTTATTGAAAGAAATCAAGAAAGAACAACAAGAAAAGAAGAGAAACAAAAAAAGAAGAGAAGAAAGAAAGAAAATAAGAAGGAAAGAAAGAAAAAAGAAAGAAAGAAAGAACTAAAAAAGAGAAAAAAAAAGAAAGAAATAAAGAAAGAAAAATAGAAAGAAGGCAAGAAAGAAAGAAAAGAAAAGAATAAAAGAAAGAAAGAGAGAAAAGAAAAGAATAAAAGAAAGAAAGAAAGAAACAAAGAAAGAAAGAAAGAAAGAAAGAAATGACGAAAGAAATGACGAAATAAAGAAAAAACGAAAAATAGAAAGAAAGAGAAAAAGACAGAAAAAAAAAGAAAGAAAAGAAAGAAAAGACAGAAAAAAATAAAGAAAGAAAAAAAAAGAAAGAAAGAAAGAAAGAAAGAAAGAAAGAAAGAAAGAAAGAAAGAAAGAAAGAAAGAAAGAAGAAAATAATAACAGAGAGACAGAAATGAAAAAAAAAAAAGAAAAGACTAAAAGAAAGAACAAAAAGAAAAATAGAACGATAGAAAGAAAGAACAAAAAGAAAAAAAAGAACGATAGAAAGAAAGAAAAGAAAGAAAGAAAGAAAGAAAGAAAGAAAGAAAGAAAGAAAGAAAGAAAGAAAGAAAGAAAAGAAAAAAAAGAAAGAAAAGAAAAAAAGAAAAAAAGAAAAAAAAGGAAATCAAGAAGAAAAGAACAGACAGAAAAAACAAATAAAGAAAGAAAAACAAACAAACAAACAGACAAACAAACAAAAGAAAATAAAACCTAAAAAGAAAGAAGGAACAAAAAAAGAACTAAAAAGACAGAACAAAAGAAAAGAAAGGAAAGAAAGAAGAAAAAAAGAAAGAAAAGCGTTTTCAAAGCCATCCCCTGATGTTCATTACACTCTGCGTGACAGAGGTCCTTTGTCTATCTCCAGGAGCAGGCACACAACAGCCTTGGAGCCTGATTTCTCTGGGCTAGGCCATCTTCTTTGCATTCTATCTGTCTGTCTGTCTGTCTGTCTGTCTGTCTGTCTGTCTGTCTGTCTGTCTGTCTGTCTGTCTGTCTGTCTGTCTGTGTCACTCTTCTGTACTTCTCTATGCCACACATGTATGGGCGGGCGCGCGTACGAACGAACGCGTTTATTGTAAAGAGAGAGAGACAGACAGAGAGAGACAGAGAGAGACAGACAGAGAGAGACAGAGAGAGAGAGAGAGAGAGAGAGAGAGAGAGAGAGAGAGAGAGAGAGAGAGAGAGAGGAGAGAGAGAGAGAGAGAGAGAGAGAGAGAGAGAGAATAGACAGACATACAGATAGACACACAAACACACAGACAGGCAGACAGACAGACAGACACACGGAGATATATAGAGAAATAGACAGACAGACAGACAATAAGACAGATAGATGGATAGAAAATCGATAGAGACAGAGACAGA
>JASPKP010007121.1:0-13230 GCA_030674155.1 Stramonita haemastoma
ACTTCCAGGGGGTGGGAGAGACCTTAGGGCCCTGCTGACGACAATGCATTTCCGCGGGAAAAGTGCAGGAGAAGGGACACGGGGTTTTTGTTTGCCACTAAAACCCTGGACACAGCATGTCAACCAACATGGGATCAACATAAAATCGCAGCAACAAGCACATACTATAGGAAAAATTTTTTTATCTCAAGACGACAATGTAAGCGTTCTCGAAAGCATAAACAACAGGAAATGTTGCTTGAAATGTCTGTGCCCCTCAGTGCCTGATCTGCCTACGGGGGGATTGAACAGGGGAATACAGCTGTGTAATAACGGGAATAGACCTACCAACGACAAAACCCCAAAGGACACAACACAAAAACTCAGTTCGTTGCCTCATCGTTGTTTAGAACACCCCGTATTCTGTTGTATGACTGGCTGTATTATTTTTTGCAGCCTAGGTGAACGATATAATATTGTTGGGCTTCGAACAGGAAATTCAAACGTAGTTACTCTAACTGATAGACCCCTAAGAAAAGGCAAAGAAGACAAAGAAATACACACTTTAAAAAATCTGTGCTAATATTCAACGGTAAAATTTTGTGACGTGGGGTCAGACACATTGTGACCAGTAGTGCCAACCAACACTGAGCCAGTTTTGTGTATGGTTTGTAAAAACAGCAAAAAAAAACAGTTAAAAGGGGAACGGTCAAACTCCCATTTTTGGGGAATGGGAAGCAATCCAGGACCATACCAGGGACCCTATCGCGTGTTTAAAGGGACTTGGGCCCTTAGAAACAACTAAGGGGGTTTCTTGGACCTAGACCTAAGGGTTGTGACAAAACTGGACGAAAGAAAGGCTCAAAATGCCGTAACTTATCCAACAGAAAATTTCGGTCTCATGTACATTACTAATCAATCTGTGGTTTCCCGGCTTGGGTAGGTCGTTGTCGCTTAAAGCAATTATGTTATCGTTTTTTCGGCTACCCCCTTATGATGGCCAATGGCCCTTTTTTCATGAAAAAAACCTTTCGAGTTCACTCTCTCTCTCTCTCTTTTCTGTTTTCCCTTTCAGGGGGTATCATGTGCGGGGGTTTTCCGTCTTGTCATTTACAGGTTACCACTGGCCCCAGCCAACATTTACTTCAGAGCAGTCATTTTTATTGGGGCATGCGCAGCTGGGTAGCTTTTTTTCCCCTACTCACCCAATTTGTCATAAATGACGGGGTCTTTTCCGAATATTTGACTTCTGCAGGTTGTAATAAAATTTTCACAAAGGGGGTTAACCACGGGCCGGTCTGCACTTGAATTTTCCCTGGAGTCAAAAAACCCCCAAACCCTTCATTCCCCAGATGTTCCGAGATTTAACCCAGGCTTCATGCCCCCGGGGTTTGAATCACATGATCTTAACACCGGCAATTGCACCCTTTGGATGTTAAGTTGGGCAGAATCGGGCTTTCTCAAGGCCTGTTTTGATCCCTTAACCTTTTAGCCCCCTTTGGGATTTTCCCGGGGATTGAAAATTTTCCCCCCCCCCCCCCCTCCAATCCCAAACAGATTGACGGGTTTTACACCATATTTTTCCATACGTTGACCATCACTAATTGCCCCACATTCAAAGCTCTATCAGGAAGTAAAATCCTTTGAAGTCGGGGAAGAAATTAGACTGCTGGTATTTTGTAGAGAAGGGAGAAAAAGGGCCAGCGAGCATGTGTGCAGTGTCCCTACCGTTTTCGGATGGAATTATGCGAATCTGGGGGGCAGTTTGGTTCAAGAATTACTGCAAAGGGTTAAGGGGAGAAAAGAAAAAGGTCTGTGTATCGAAGGATTTTTGTTTAATTCACTTAAAATGGGGGTAGAAAGGGGAAGGGTGTTCCCAAAGGGAAAGGGGTCAAACCTCATTTCTCTGGGGGCCAGTATTTTTGGGGGCTGTCCCCCACTCCCCCCTCCGCTTACCTTTCCTTCCCCCAAAGAGGCAGGTCCCCTTTGACAGCGGGGTGAATGGGAACGTACTTCATAGCCAAGGTCCAAAGGGTCCCCATCCAAATTGGAAACCCGGGCACAGTGGGGTTGTGTGGTGTTGCGTGCGCCGTTACATATAAGAGGGGGAACACTGTTACCCATGCAGCAGACCCCCCTATCCACTTGCGGGAATGGTCCATTGAAAAGGCAATGCCCGATGGGATAGTTCCATCCCTTGCAGGACCCCAAAGAACTTTTGCCATATACGCCCCGAACCCCCTGGGACTTCCAACCCTTTTTTTTTTCCCTCAGGATGGGTTTAATTTTTGACCCCGTAGCATGCTGGGGGGGGGTTTTTTAAAAAAAAAAAAAATTTTTTGTCATCCCTCCACTTCCCCATGGCCTCTCTTTTAAAAGGGGGAAGGGGGGTTTTTAAACTGGGGCAAATTTCTCGTAGGGGCCAGGGGCCTTGGTTTTTTTTATCTGAAAATTCACAGTCACAAGAATCAATCATTCCCAGAAAAGGGGAAATCCCCATTAGCCACGAGTCTTAGGCTACACCAAAGGTCCCCCATGTTGTTGCTCACCTGGGGGGAGGGGACACTGGTTGGTTAAAACGATGCGTTTCGTCGCCATTTTCCCCCCAGTTCGATTTTTTTAAAGGGGGGATATTTTTCCCTTGGTGTTAACATCAGTGCCGACCCCCCATCCCCCCAAAAAGTCCTTAATGAGACTGAAAACCGAGGGCCCCGTGTTAGTGACGACGCAGAACCTGGCAAAAAACTTAAAAAACCCTTTCCGCTTTTGGAAGAGTAAGGCCATAGGGGGATCTTCATCGGGGAAACCCTCCTCAAGGGCCCCCCCTCACCTCCCCCCCCCCCTCAACCTAAACCCCCCAGGGGGACGCCCTGCCGAGGGGTTTAAAGGGCATTTGACTTTAATCCCAGGGTCATGAAGTCGGGGGTTCAATCTGGGCCCAGTCGGGGAATGAAGGGGGGGGGATTTTCCCCGTTTTCCCCCGGTCAATTTCCCGTGAAATTGCCAAACCCTTAATTTTCCTTTTTCGGGCATATACCAGCAGAAGATCGAATATGCACGTTAAAGACCCCATCACCATTAGCGTTCGATGGGTTGGGGAAACAGGAACTACCCACATCATACACCCTGAATCTGCAAAATCTTCACAATTTGAAGTGTGAGAAAGGGAAGGAGAAAAGAAAAGGAGGGGGAAAGGAGAAGTAGGGGGAAAGGAGAAAGAAGAAAAATAGGAGGGGGAGAAAAAGAAAAAAAGAAAAGAAAACCCTAAACCCCCGCAAAGGAAAACCGGGATTGATCGATCAATTGAAAAAACACAATAATAATGCCCAAAGGTTGTACAATCGAGCTTTTGATAAACAAAATATAATAATTATTCACGTTTTCAATTGTTTAAACAAAATAATAATAATTGTTCAATTGTACAATCGATGCTTTGATAAAACAAATAAAAAATTTATTAAAAGTTGTACAATCCTTGAGAAAACACAAAAATAATAATTTTTATTCAAGTTCACGGCGCAATGCCGGGAAAATGATGGGCATGTCACTTTATGTCCCCCAAACACAATATCATCACTCATTCGTGTACACATAACGACACCAACACACACACAAAAACACCAACCACAACACACACCACCACACACACACCAACACACACACACACACACACACACACCAACACACCACACACACACACACACATAAAAAACAACAAAAAACAACAACAACAAAACAATCAATAAAACATTCCCCCTTCCCATTTTTTTCAGAAACCCACTGTTATTTTTTGTTTTAAAAAACCCCCCCTCCCCCCCCCCCCCCCATCCACGATCTATGGTGATCGGTCTAGTTTTTTGGGGTGAGACGTAAACCCAGCTCCCCCGTTTCACATCATTATTTTCGCACGTGAAAAACCCACGGCAACGAGAGAGTTATCCCTGGGAAAATTCGTCGAAAAAAAAGCCCCCCTCTTGATAGGGGAAAAAAATACTTGCAACAGGAAAACAACAACAACAAAAAAGATAAAGGGTGGGCCTACTCTTTTGGCGACTCGCTCTCTCACCCCCGGAGAGAGCCCCGAATTCAGGGAGGAAATCTCCCTGACTTAAATGATATAAAAATGTAAAAAAAAAAAATAAAGGGGATTTTTTCTTCTTCTATCCCCCTTGTCATTTTAAATTTTTGGGGGGCACGGAAGCTTCGCAAACCCCCTTCCCCTTTCCCCCCGTCCCCCACCCTTCCGGGGTTTACTCACCTGAGCCCGTCCCCCTCTGGATGTTTTCCCCCATTTCCCTTTTTCTGCCTCCCCTCCCCCCTCCCGCCTTGCACATTCCCTCAGAACGTCTTTGGGAACCCTTTTTTCCGACGCCCCAAACCCCTTAGTTTTTGGTTTTGATGTGGGCAAAAATAATTGCATGCCCGGAAGTTTTTTATCACCCAAAAATGACCCCCCCACCCCCAACGGTGGACCCCCCACACCCCTAGGGGTTTTCTGACCCCCAACCGGACCGCGGCTTCCTACAACCACAATGGAGTCAGGGGGTTCAAATCAAAGTTTTTTTTATTTCCAGAAATAAAGGTAAAAGGGGCCCAAAATAGGCCCCCCCAAAAAACCTTCGGGGGACTTTAAAACCCAAGCCGGTTTTCGAACACGCGACATCTTGCCACACGTTAAATTGTTCCCCTTTTGTAAGATAGGGCCCTCGTGTCCCGGGGGAACAGATGACATTTACAAAACTGCTTTAAACGGGGGGCTGGTGTAAAAAAAGCACGAGTGCTTATTCCCTTATCCTCGATAAAAAAAGAATATAAAAAAAAATAAAAATAAATAGGGAGCGAGGCATCAGAACCCTCACTTCTCTAGGGGGCCCCAATTTTAGGGGGGCGCCCATCTCATTCCCCCCGCGCTTTTTCCTTCCCTGACCCTAAAAGTGCAGGGACCCATTTTCAGCTGAGTGAACGGAATTAAAGAAGCCAAGCGGAAAAAAGGTCCCCATCCAACTTAACCACCTCACCGCTTAACTTGGGGGGAAAACGACTCGAAATTTTGCAACCCGCCCATTAGATTTCCAATAATTATGTTACATTGAATAAAAACCTTTCTTTTTTTTTTTTTTTTTCTATAGAACAAAAACAAGTTTATCAAAATATTTAATGCGGCAATGTTACTACAAGCCGTGATATAAAAACGTTCGTTAAAAAGTTAAAAAAAAAAAAAAAACCCAAACAGAACCCGAAAATTCTCTGTCTCTTCTGTCTCCTCTTCTCTCTCGTCTCTCTTCTCTTCTCTTCTCTTGTCTCCTCTCTCTGTCTCCTCTCTCTCTCTCTCTCTCCTCTCCCTCTCCTCTCTCCTCTCTCCTCTCTCTCCTGTTATTTCTCTCTGTCACACAACACACACACACCACACACCACACCACACACACACACAAACAAACCCCACACACACACACACCAACCAAACAAACCGGTTTCGTGCTGGGGGGGTTTTTATTGGGTGTTTTGTTGCGCGCCGTATTTTTGGGGGCACCGGGCTGCACGCATATTGTTGTGTGCGCGCGCGTGCGGGTGTATGTATGTGAGGTGTCCCATACACATGCGTTTAATTTTTCTTATTTTTGCCGGTTGGTTTTTACCGCGCCGTGTTTGTTATGTTGAGCGTGCGCGCGCGCGTGTGTTCTGTTGTGTTGATTATATTTGTGGGTTGCATGCTGGTGCATCGGGGATGGTGTGAGAAGAGAAGTATGGCTTTTGGAAAGAATTAAAACTTAAATGCCGTGGTGGTCGCGTGCGTATGTTTGTGTGGTTTTGTGGTGTTGCGTTGCGTTGTTGTGTTGTGTGGTTTTGTGGGGTTTTTCGCTTGTTGTGTTTTTTGAAAGGAATTAAATCTTTAAAGCCGTTTGGGGACCATGTTGTTTGTTTTGTGTGGTTGTGTGTGTGTTGTGTTGTTGTGGTGTGTTGTGTTTGGGGGGTGTGGAAAGGAAATTTAAAACTTAAATCGGGGTTTTGTGGGGTGTGGGTGTTGTGTGTTTTGTGTTGTGTGTTGTGTGTGGTGTGAAAAAATTAATATTTAAACTTAAATAAAGCTTTGGTGTGTGCCCGCGCCGTGTTATGTTGTTGTGGTGTGTGTGGTTGTGTGTGCGTGCTGCGTGCGTGCGTGCGGGGGTGTGGGGGGTGTGAAAGAATGAAAACTTAAAAAACCTTGTATGAAGTTTGGGGTGGGGGCTGTGCATTCCCTAACATGTTCGGGGGGCCGGGGGCCCCTTGACTTTGTAACGGGGGGGAGGGGGGGGGGGGGTAAGAAGGAAGGTTTGGATGCAGAAGCAAGGGTGATGACGACGTTTAATATGGTTTGGGGAGATCGTTTTCCTTTTGAAAAAACCCGACCAGGAAAGAAAAGAAATTAATTTTTTCGTGCTGAAGGGAAAAAAAAAAAAACAGCTTTTTTTTTATTTAAATAAAATTTTTTTTTTAGTAATATTAAATTTTCTTTCATCGTATTTTTTTTTGTTAAAAAAACTAATTTCTTCGTGCGAATCAAAAAAAGCTTTTAAAGTTTTATATATTTAATTTTTTTTTTTTATAAGATTTAAATTTTCTTTTTTTTGTATTGGGGTTTTGATAAATTATTTTTTTTCATTTTTTGGTTTTGTTTTTTCTATAAGGTTTTTGTCGTTTTTTTTGTTTTTTTTTTCTTTTTTTTTTTTTTTTTTTTTAAAACCCGTTACTTTTTTGGACTGGTTGCAACTGCAATATAAACACTCATTCATGATAGTTTTTCGTTATCGTGTACTCAGGATGGGGAGTGACTTTCTTTTAACTTTATTTCGTCTCTTCAAATTTTTAATTTGAATCAGAATTGGAAAATTTGGGAAAACAAAACTTGTTGCCTTAAGTTTGGAACTTATTAATTTTTGCAACCAAAGGTAACATATTCAAAATTCCCAAAATATTAAATTCTTAGAGTTGTAATTTGTCTATGCTCTCGCGTTCTGGAAAAACAAAGAACATTACATCTTTATCATGTCTACAAAAGCCCCCCTTGATGAAAAAAATTTCTCACATTCTCGTTTTTACTCCTGTTTTTATTTTTTTTTTAAAAAAAGATAAACATTTTTTCTTTAATTATCATTATATAAAACAAGTATATCCCTTTATTTTTTTACAACACTTACATTTTTTAAACTTCCCCCGCTATTTTGTATATCTCCCTTTCTGTCTTAAAGGGGGGGGGGGGGGGGGGGGGGGGGGGAACCTATTTTTAAAATTGCGGGGTTTGAGTCGCAAAAATCTCCCATTTGGGAACCCAGAGCTTTCCGAGGAACGAAAAAAAAATAACCCCCCCCCCCCTTCTTTACCCTTACCTTCACCTGTCCCTAGTCCCCCTGGAGGGGGCCAACTGAAGTTCTGCAAACCCCCTTCCTCCCCTCCCCCCGGCCCCCCCCTCCTAGAGATCGCTCCCCCCAAGCCTTCCCCTCCTGATGTTGTTTCCCATCGTTTCTCGTCGCCTCTTTTTTCTCCCCCCCTTACTTTCCTGTAAATGCATGGGCCCGCCAAAGATCGTGTGAGGCCCCAACCACTTTAGCTTTCGTTTTTTCACTGTATTTTGGAGCTCTTGTATGGCCGATGGATTTTTTTTTTTTAGTTTTCATTCTTCATTGTGATGTATTTTGTATGAAATGCCCAAGGGGTTTGCAAAAGCTTAACTCCAATGCCTGATTACCCTTTTTTCATTTTCTGCAGCCCCCCCCCCCCCCCCCCCCCCCCCCCCCCCCCAAAAAAAAAAAACACCAAAAAAAGCCCGAACTGATATTTATACCACAAGGAAACAAATGGTGCCCACTTATATAACATATACCGTAGTGTTTCCACTGTAAAACCACAGCATGTTGCCCACTGAAAACCCAGAAAGTTTTTCACTAAAACCACATGTTGTCCTCTTAAAACCACACAGTGTTTTCACTAAAAACCACGGTTTTGTTTTTCTTAAAACCACGCAATGTTGTTCACTGTAAACCACAGCATGTTTTTCATGAAAAACCCCAGGTATTGTTTTCTGTAAAACCAAGCAATGTTGTTCACTGAAAAACCAACAGTTTTTCCCCTTTTAAAAACCCACAGCAGGTTGTTCACACAACCCCAATGTTTGTTCTTGAAAACCACAGCATGTTTCCCCTGAAAAAAACCACAGCATTTTGCCCACTGTAAACCACACAGTGTTCCACTGAAAAAACCACAGCATTTTGTCCACTTTAAAACCCAGCGTGTTGCCACGTAAAACCACAGCTGTTTTTCACGAAAAAACAGTTTTGCCCCTTTTAAAACCCCACGCAAATTTTTTGATTAAAAACCAAGGATTTAAAAGGGGCTGCACACTGTAAAACCACAGTGACGAAGGCCACATTTAAAAACCCACAGTGACGAAAGGGCTCACTTGTAAAACCCAGTCGAAGGGGCGAACGTAAAACCCACAGTGACTGTAAAGGGTGCCACGTAAACCCACAAGACACGGGGCGTTCATTTAAAAAACCCTGAATTTTACGGGGCTGTACGCTGTAAAACCATTGTGACAAAATGCTGTTTTCATTCTTTTCATTCATTTTTCGGGGGGAGAAGGGAAATAGCCTTATTAAATTTTTTTTTTTTTACATAGATTTCCCCGTTTTTTTGCATTTTGAAATATTTCATCCTTTTCCCACGGGCACACAATGGTGCCTCCTTTTCCAAAAAAGGGGAACGGCCACGGGTTTTTAAGTGGCGCAAGATTTGGGGTGCGTTTGCACCAGACCTCTCGCCTTTTGTCTCCCGAAGACTTTTGGGGGGGTAGGGGGAAGGGGCATGCTGTTAACTCCATTGTTTGGGTTTTGTTAATTTAAACCCAATACGAAAAACAGAGATTCGGAAAATTTTTAATTTACACATTAGGGGCACAAACCAATCAAAAGAATTCCCCAAAAAACAATACTCAAGCACTTCCAAGGGGAAGAAAAAGAGGCAGCCCAAAGGGGAAGAGAGGGGGGACAAACAACGAATGGACACCAAAAATTAACAAAATTTTGAAAAAGGGCAAACAAGAAGGAATGGGGGGAAGTGGTTGTCAAGTCTTGGGGGGTGCCCCCAACAAAGGGGATAGATAATAATAATAGAAGAGAAGAAAAGAGAAGAGAAGAAGAGAAGAAGAGAGGAAAAAGAGAGAGAGAGAAGAGAAAGAGAGAGAGGGAGAGAGAGAAGAGAGAAAAGAGAGAAGAAGAAAGAAAAAATTAGCACTATCCTTCACAAAAAAAACCCCCCCACCCTGACTCATATTCCACCTTCTTACCCTCCCTCCCCAGAATTTTTTCCCCCAAAAATAACGATGACGAAAACCCAACGACCCGCTGCTGCTCTAAACGTCAGCCGGGTCCCCAGGGGGACGTGACCACGAAATGACTCATCTCGTTGCGTCAGGGGACGTCACGCCCCCTACCCCGCCCGGGGACCCCGGACCCCTTCTTCTGGGCCAGCACCCGGTCCTCCTCGTGCTGTATTTTACTCAGACAGGTCATCGCTTTTGGGGTTTGCAAAACCCGTGCTGTCGGGTTTTTTTAAGTAAGGTGGGGGGGGGGGGGAAGGGGGGATGGGGAGGGAAGGGGGGGATGGGGGGGGGGAAGGAAAGGAGGGGATTTGATTTTTTTGATTATTTCTTTTATTCGGGAAAAATATAAGCACCTGTGCTTTTTTACACCCCTCCCCCTTGAAAACGTTTGTAATTTTTTTCATTGTTCCCCACCCCAACAGTGGCCTACCTTTCGAAAAGCGGAACAGGTTTAAGTGTCGCAAAGGTGTTCTGCTGCGTTCCCCCTTTTGGGGCCTCGGTTTATAGTCTCTCCGAAGGGGCTTGTCTTCTTCAAGGGAAGGGGGGAGAGAGGATGGGGGGGGGGGAGAGAGGGGGAAGGGGGGGGAAGGAGAGAAGGGGAGAGAAGGAGAGAGGGGGAAGGGGAGGAGAAAAGGGGGAAAAGAGAGAGGGAGGAGGAGAGGGAGAAAGGGGTTGAAATTGAAAAATGAAAGATAAAAAGAGGGGTTTTGGCATAAGCCAAACTTTTTCTTACACCTCTGGGGCAAATAAACATACAAAAAAAACCCAACAACAACAAAAAAAACAAAAAAACAAAAACAGCAAGGAGAAAGAGGAGAGGAAGAGAAAGGAAGAGAGGGGAAGAAGGAAGAGAAGAGGGGAGAGAGTGTGGGTGTAGGGGGTGTTGGGGGTGTTGTGGGGTGTGTTGGGATGTGGTTGGTTGTTGTGGGGGTTTGGGGTGGGGCTCGTGCGTGCATGCAGCATGCATCAGCATGCGCCGGAGGTTAAGTACGGTGTGGTTAAATTTAAATGTCACAGGCAGTGGGGGTGTGTTTTGCCTGAATCATTCAGGCATTCCTGGCAGGCCTTTCAGGGGGAATGCATGGAGTGCTTTTTTTCAGCCGGCCAGACGCACATCTTTTACCTACATTTTTTAAAATCCACATCCACCATCCCCCTCCATCCACCCCCACCACCCACCCCATCCATCCACCATCCCATCTCCCCAACCCACCCCCAACATCCCCCTTTCCCCCCACCCCCAAAAATTTGTAAAAGTAGTAGATGTAGTAGATAGAAAAGTTTTAATGAAATTAGAAAATGATAGATAGATAGAAATAATACATACATACTTTACTACTACAACAACAGACAGACAGACAACAGACATACAACAACAGCCCCAAATACACCCCCACACACACACAACACACACACACACAAAACACACACACCAAGATCAGACAAAGACAGACAGAAACAGTGCTTTGGTCCCTTTATTTTGAGCTCAATTCGTTGGATTCTCCCAAGTGGGAAAGGGTTTGGGGTCAAAATCCCAGAAAAAAAAGGTCTATGGAAAGGGTCGGGACCCATGATCAAGCTCTCCTCTCAATGGGTGGGTACCTCCCCCTCTTTTGGGGGTCAGGGAAAGGGTAAAGCGCAGGAGAGGAAAAGGGGCGCCCCCCCCCCCCAACAGCTGGCCCTAGAAAGCTTCTAGAATTTTCGTTTTTGTGTTTTTTTTTTTAATTCCCGGCTGAACCATCATCTCCTCGATCCCCTTTGGGGGGAAAGTTTTCAGTCTCTTGAAGAACGGGGGTTGTTGGGGGCAGCCCTTTTTCACCACCCAAACCCCTTTCCCGTGGCTTCTCGGGCCCCCTCTGTTTTTATAATTTTTCCCTTATTATTGTATCTCGTCTTATTTCTTGTGTTTTATACTTGGTAGGTTTTCTTGCTCTTGGGGTCCCCATTTATTATTGTTTTATAGCCAAGGTTACCTTTTTTTCTTGAGTTATCCCGAAAAGGGGGGACTGATGTTAAAAAAAAAACTCGAGTGCTTATCTATTACTTCGGGTAAAAGAAATTTTCCTTGCCAGCTTCCTTTGTCCCCTTTTCCCCGACACGGGGACTGGATGTAAAATAAAAAAAAAAGCACTGATGTTATTCCATTTTCCCCCCAAAAAAAAAAAAAGAAGAAAAAAATAAATAAAAACAGAAAAAAACCAAACCGTGTGGAAGCCAAAAAGGGCTGGCACTGCGTCTTGTCTGCACAGTGTACAATGATTTTGGACACAAAACATCTGTTTCTTTTCTTCTGTCTTCTGTCCATCCGTCTGGTTTGTTTGTGTGTGTGTTGTGTGGTGTGGTTTTGTGGGTTGGTTGTTTTGTTGTGTTGGTTGTTTGTGTGTCCGCTGGTTTGTTCCCTTTTGGTGTTTCTTTCCACAGGACAATGATGGGGTTTGGATACAACACAGGGCTGTTTCAAAGGTCTGTCTTTCGTTTCTGTTGTCGTCTTTTTCTGCTTCTTGACACAGGTCGTCGGTCGTCGGGCGGTCGTCGTCTGCTGTCTGTCTGTCTGTTTCTGCACTTTGGACAATGGTGTTGGACATCAACAGCGTTTCTATCTTCTTCTTACAGCAGGCGTCTTTCTGTCTGTCGTCTTCTCTGTTTTGACAGCAGGTCGGTGGGTGGGCTGTCGTTGTCCTCCCCTTCGTCTGTCTTCTGTCACTTTGTTGTGTTTTCCTGTATGCATTTTTTTGAAAGTACAGGGGCTGTCTAACCATTTACAGACGCACACTCTTTCTGAAAACCTCCACACCATAAAACAACATAATACATACAACATCCCAAAACATACAACATACATACTACAAAAAACAAAAAAATATATATATATATAGGGGATAATATAATCTCAGTTGTTCAAAGAGCTGAACTTCATCATTCTAGAAGGTTCACCAGTTTCTGGTTTCTGCTAGAAAAACAAATTCAGTTTGTACCGGAAAAGGGTTTCCAATTTGCTGGGAGAAACCGAAGTTCAACCATTTTCGCACATGCACAGGTCTCTCTCTGTTTCCGTTCGCCCCCTCCCCTTTTCTCTCTTATTCCCCCCTCCCTCCCTAACCCCCCCCCCCCTCTTCTCTCTCTTCTCCCCCCCCTCTCTCTTTTTGTTCTCTTATCTCTCCCCCCTATCTACATTTTCCCTCCCTCTCCCTCCCCCCCCCTCTCTCTCCCTCCCCCCCCTTCCCTCCCTCCTCTCTCCCCTTCTCTCTTCTCCTCTCCCTCTCTCCTCCCCCTTCTCTCTCTCCTCTCTCTTCTCCTCTCTCATCACTTCCAAAAATCGATTTCCCTTCTTTGCCATTTTAACCTAAATTTATTTTTTCAAAATTTCCTGAAAATCGCTTCCATCTGTAACATGTCCTTATCAGCACTTTATGAGAAACCCAAATACAGATTAATTAAAAGGTAAAAGGTAAAGGTGTCCCATAACCTATTGGTCGAAGGGAGCGAGGCTTTAGGACCTCGTTTTCTGGGGCCACATGTTTAGGGTGGCGCCCATCTCCTCCCCCGCGCTTTTCCTTCCCTGACCCCAAAAAGGGAGGGGACCCATTCACACTGAGTATGAACTGGGAGACTTTATGAAGCCAAAGCGCGTGATCGTCACCCCCCAAGGGTAAACCACGCTTGAGCTGCTTAACCTAGCTTGGGGGGAACATGCCGCCCCCGAGAACCCCCTCCCACAGGAAATTAATGCTTTTCACAAAATTTTAACCATAAAATTAAAAAAAAAAAAAAAAAAAAAAAATTTTATTGCAACTTTTCACAAAGTTTTTTTTCGACTGAACCAACCTGGTCTTGTTTTGACGTTTCAGACTAAAAAAATTTTTGATTTGTCGTTTTTTCTGGTTTTAACTGCACAA
>JASPKP010007122.1:2500-13228 GCA_030674155.1 Stramonita haemastoma
GTGTGTGTGTGTGTGAGTGTGCGTGTTTGTGTGTGTTGTGTTGGTGTGTGTGTGTGTGTGTGAGTGTGATTGTGTGTGGTGGTGTGTGGTGTGTGTGTGTGTGTGTGTGTGTGTCGGCTGGTGTTTGCTGCCGCGCGTGTGTGTGTGTGTGTGTGTATGTGTGTGTGTGTGTGTGTGTGTGTGTGTGTGTGTGTGTGTGTGTGTGTGTGTGTGTGTGTGTGTGTGTGTAATCAGCCATGATATTAGCAGGGTCCAACTGATTAGCTCATTCTGTAAATTTAATCAAGCGCTTCTTTTAGGGGGATTTGTTTGGGTTGGGTTTTTTTTTGTCTTTGTGGTGTCAATTTTGTCTTTTTCGTCTGGTCATTTTTCCTGAATCTGTTGTTATGGCCGTTGTTGTTGTTGCTGTTGTTGTTGCTACTGCTGCTGTTGTGGTAGAAGTGGCGATGGTGAGGCAAATAGGAGTGGTGATAGTCGCTGGGGGGTGGGGTGGGGTGAGGGGCGTATTAACTATAATTTTGTGTTGTATTGCATTGCATTGCATTGATTGAAGTGTAGTGTAGTGTAGTGTATGTGTGTTGTGTAGTGTAGTGTAGTGTAGTGTAGTGAGTAGTGCTAGTGTAGTAGTGAGTGGTGGTCAGTGTACACACTTGATGAGAAGTTCAGCGTGTATGACATTCTTTAGTACGTCGCCATATAGGCTGCAACACTCCGACTTCATTCTCCTTTTGAAAGAGAGTACTCCATTTAAAGGAAAGTGTAACGCTGGTTATGCTAAGAGCTTGTCTGGCTGAAGGCAAGTTTTTCACAACATAAAACATTATACTTAGCCTTGGCACTTAGCTGACATTCTACATTGACACAGCTTTGGGCCTAAAACAAACACTAGTGCGTGGCTATGACCTGATCTGACAAACAACTGAGATATCTAGGGAGGAGGAACAGGACCACAGCCCCACAGGCAATGGCACAGGCAGCTGAGCAGTGTTCCCCTGGGATCTGGTACAGAGAAAAACACTCACTTCACCAGGCTTCATTCAATCTATGTCCCAAAAAATTGTCTGCAGAGCACAGTGGCTACAGCATCTTCTACAAAGCAACTTGGCCTTCGGGCCCCTGAAATCTTGAGGTCAGGGGTTTGAATCCTGGTCTGGGTTAGGATAAAAGGCCAGCAAGAGAACGGATCCACAAGGTATGATCTGATGCCTCCCTTGTAGCAAGTGAGGGGGTGGGGGGGGGGTTTCCGTTCCTCGGCCAGACTTCTGAGGTTAACATAAATTATAGTGAGATTTTACGTATGCGACCGTTTTTGCCCACCATTATTAAGGTAGCCGCATTCCGTACTTTGGGAATGGTGTCTAAACACGACACCTGTGTAGATGCAAGTTTTCTTTTTGTTTAATTTTGTCACCCGTTACTTCAGGCCTGCAATGGCTACCCTTCCGAAAAACGGAACTGGTTTTTAACGTTTACGCCAGATGTTGTGCACGCGTTCGCACAACGAACCTGGGTTTAGTTTAGTTCAAAGGATTTGTAAGAAGTGGGGGGTTATCCCACTGTCTAGAAGGGGGCTCTTCTCTGAAAACTTTCTGCTGTCTCCCTCTCCTTACAGTTCCTTTTCCTTTTTTTTTCTATGCCAACAAAACCGCCCAAAAATGAAAGCCTAGCTAGCCTGTGCCTCTGCCCAAAATGTCAACACCTCCATCAAAAGCTAAACTTGCACGTAAACCATCGCATCACAAACAACACGCTATCGACCCGGCCATTTTGTCCCAAGCTCCAAGCTCCTAATGACCCGGCACTTTCATTCAAGATTTATACGCGCTGTCGGGACGGATAACCGTCAAGCACTCTCCGCTGCCATAAATAATCCAGCCTGTGGGTTTGGTGGCTAGCACCATTGAGATGAGATACCTGGCTGGGGCAATGAGTGGTGTGTAAACACCAGGAAAGCTGATTTAGTATTGTTTCATTCCTAGCACTTATTTTTCTCATTGTTAAAGAAACAAGATAGAACAATAATTATATAGAATGGCAGTCCCCTATGTTTGTAGTAGTATTTTGTTATATTTTAAAAGATGTGTTACTTGCTTTAGGAAAAGAGTCGTTTTAAATGATCGAATTGTTTATGTTATAATTTGCAACTGCTAAAACCATTTGTACTGTGCGAGAATTTTGGCCATTGCTTCTGTGTGTGTGTGTGTGTGTGTGTGGTGTGTGTGTGTGTGTGTGTGTGTGTGTGTGTGTGTGTGTGTGTGTGTGTGTGTGTTTTGTGGTGTGTGTGTGGTGTTTTAAAAGACTTGCTTTGGGTTGCTTTGTTGCTGAATGGTTTGGGTTTTTTTTTTGTTTTTTGGGGGATTTGGTTAGTGTTGTTGAGGTGGGGTTTTGTTGTTGTGGTTTGACATTTTTGTTGGGGGGGGGGGGGGGGGGGGGGGGAGGGGCATAGAGAGAGGAGGAGGTTCAGAGAAGCAGGGGTTGATTTTGTTTGTTTTTTTTCCTCTTGATTTATTTTGTTTTGTTTTTGGGTGGAAGGTTAATACAAAAATGGGTTTCTTGTATTTTTTTTTGGGGGGGGGGGGGGTGTAGAGGTTGTTTTTTTTGTCATGATGTTGAAGTAATAGATTATACTTCTGTTCCTGGCTTTTTTCAGTTTTGTTTTTGTTTTGTCTTGGGTAGTTATGCTTGGTTTTTAACAATAATAATACTAATACATGGAATTTATACTGGGCTAGATCTACTGCAAAAACAAATCAAAGCGCTTTTTATGACTGGTAGGGGGGAGGAGGAGGTGAAAGGAGAGGGAGGAAGCAGTGCCTTATAAGCTGTGATGTGCTAGGCCATAAAGCGTTCTGCCTACAGACGACAGAGAACTGATAACCCTGACCTGTGACTCCCGGAGTGCTCGTTAGCACCTCCAGCAAAGAGGGCAGTACGACCCTGACTGTGATGACAGTGCCATAGTCCTGACAATGCCATAATCCTGACAGTGCCATAATCCTGACAATGCCATAGTCCTGACAGTGCCATACAATGCCATAGTTCTGACAAGGCATAGTCCTGCCAATGCCATACAATGCCATAGTTCTGACAATACCATAGTCCTGACAGTGCCATAGTCTTGACAATGCCATAGTCCTGACAAGGCCATACAATGCCATAGTCCTGACAATGCCATAGTCCTGACAGTGCCATAATCCTGACAATGCCATAGTCCTGACAATGCCATAGTCCTGACAATGCATGTCTGCATGCCATAGTCCTGACAGTGCCATAGTCCTGACAATGCCATAGTCCTGACAGTGCCATAGTTCTGACACAGTGCCATAGTTCTGACACAGTGCCATGGTTCTGACAGAGCCATAGTCCTGACAATGCTATAGTCCTGGCAATGCCATAGTCCTGTGCCATAGTCCTGACAATGCCATACAATGCCAGTCCTTAAAGTGCCATACAATGCCATAGTCCTGACAATTGATATCGCTGCCGCTGCTTCTTATCCTAAGCTGTGTTCCTGGCACTGTTGCACTCTTGTTGTTGCTGTTGTAGTAGTTGTTGTTGCTGTTGTAGTAGTTGTTGTTGCTGTTGTAGTAGTTGTTGTTGCTGTTGTAGTAGTTGTTGTTGCTGTTGTAGTAGTTGTTGTTGCTGTTGTAGTAGTTGTTGTTGCTGTTGTTGTTGTTGTTGCTGCTGTTCGTTTTACTACTACTACTACTACTACTACTACTCACTACTACTACTACTACTACTACTACTACTTCTACTACTACTACTATACGACTACTACGACTACGACTACTACTACTGTTACGTCTGCAACTACTGCTCCTATTACTACTACTGCTACTGTTTGTTATTACTAACACTACTTCTACTACTGCTACTGTTAGTACTACTACAGCTGGCGCGACTATTGTTACTTCTACTTCTGCTACTGTTTTTTGCCGCTGCTACTACTACAACTACTAGGGTTCTGCCACTGCTGCTGTTGATGCTATAGCTGTTGGGTCTGGAACTCTATGGAACTCTCTCTAACATTTCTGATCTCTGCCGCTGCTGCTGCCGCTGCTTGAAATTTATAGATGGACCCCGAGGTTTCCGGGAGAAGAATAGATAGCACAGACATTCAGGCAAGGTGGCATTAACAGATTGCACCATTATGGATTTCCCACTCTACCTGTGTGTGTGTGTGTGTGTGTGTGTGTGTGTGTGTTGTGTGTGTGTGTGTGTGTGTGTGTGTGTTGTGTGTGTGTGTGTGTGTGTTGTTGTGTGTGTGTGTGTGTGTGCGTGCGCACGCGCGCGCGCGCGCACGGGTGCTTCGCTTGCGGGCCCCCCAAGGAAACACACAAAAAGAAAGAATCCATATATTGCACACCACAGAGGAACAAAATCTTAAACAACAAATCATTAAAAAGATAAAGGAAGAATGTAAAAACAAAAGATGAACCAATAAGTATACAACTGAATGGATGAATAGATATTCTTCATCTAAAAAGAAAAGAAACCAAACCAAACAAAACAAAACCCCATCCAGCACAACAATGACAAAACAACGACCAGAAACCTCGTAAAACTGATTTTAAAAATCTGTTTAAAAAAAAAAAATCACGACACTCAATGAAACTTTTTTTTTTTTTTTTTAAGTAACAAACAAGTAACAAATCAACTCAAAAACAACCTCCATCACCACTTCCAGTACCACCTATATCACATCACCACTCACCTCACCTCACCTGCTACAGGACAGGGAAAAAACGCTCACCTGCAGGGTTTGAAGAGCCTCATACACACAGACAGTAACAGCTGAGGCAGGCAGGGGCAAACACCAGAAAACAACAAACCTGTGACACCAACCACTAGCCTTCTTTCTGTCCACGGAGGCAAACTAACCGCGACACACAGACCACCAACCAACCAACCAACCAGTTCTCCACATCGATCCTACTACACACGCATGCACGTCATCTGACCTCGCCTGCAACAGATAGGAAGGAAACTGGGAAACACTCGCCCGCGGATAAAGTGGGTGTGGGTGTGGTGGTCGTGGTGATGGTGATGGTGGCGATGGTTGAGGTGGGCGGGAGGAAGGGAAGTTTTGTTGGTTGTTGTTTTTTGTTTGTCATAGCAATGTGTGTTGTAAACAAACTCTTCCTCACTCTCTTTTTGTCTTCCAGCCTCCTTCCCTTCATGCTCTGTGTATACCCCCCCCCCCTCAACACACACACCTCTTTCTCCTTCCATCTCTCATCTCCATACAGATATCTCATCCCTTCTTCCTTACTACCCCCCCCCCCCCCCCCTTCCTTGCTCTTCCCAACTCTTTCTTTCCCTCGGGTTTTGTCAGACAATGAAATGTCAAAACATCTGGAGCGATCATCCATATGCAAAAAAAACCCAACATAAGAAAAAACAACAAAAAAAATAAAATAATCAGACTGAACTTTCTTCGTCTTGCTGAGAAACTGGGAAGATGGTGCGTGGTTGCGCACGCAAGGGCCCGTGTGTGTGTGTGTGTGTGTGTGTGTTGTGTGTGTGTGGTAGAGAGAGAGAGAGAGAGAGAGAGAGAGAGAGAGAGAGAGAGAGAGAGAGAGAGAGAGAGAGAGAGAGAGAGAGAGAGAGCATATGCGCTCTTGCATGCGTGTGTGTGGATGTACGCGCGTGCGTGCGTGTGTGTTTGCGTGTGTGAGTGTGTGTGTATGTGCGTGCGTGGGTGTGTGTGTATGCGTGCGCGCGGGTGGGTGCTTGTGTGTGTATCGACGTAGACTGAAAACATGGCACTAATTTCCTTCAAAGACAGAGAGAAGAGGATGTTGACCTGTCTCTCTACAGACTGACTATACCATACCATGAGGAGCCGTTGAACCGCTGCACTGAGTTGATCTGGCAGTGTTTTGCTGTTGGCGAGTTACATCTGGTGGAGCCTATCCATCCTGAGGTGGCGGGGTGCATGCTAGGAGTCTTTTTCTTTGTTCCTCGGCTACAGCTTAGGGGTTCAGTAATGGTGAGATTTGGGGTTGTTTTTGTCCACCTGTAAGGTAGCCGTATTCCGACTTCGGGGATGATGTTTTACACACTAGTGTGCATGCCCTTTACCCTAGTGTGCATGCGTGTATATAATATATATATTATAATATATATATAATATATATATATATATATATATATATACCATGAGATATATATATATATATATTATATATATACCATGAGAGAGAGAGAGAGAGAGAGAGAGAGAGAGAGAGAGAGAGAGAGAGAGAGAGAGAGAGAGAGAGAGGAGAGAGAGAGACTGACACAGTTTTATTGTCCATTCAACATTACAGCCCTGTAGACAAGGGGGATAACGAGAGAGAAGAGAGAGAGAGAGAGAGAGAGAGAGAGAGAGAGAAGAGAGAGAGAGAGAGAGAGAGAGAGAGAGAGAGAGAGAGAGAGAGAGAGAGACTGACACAGTTTTATTGTCCATTCAACATTACAGCCCTGTAGACAAGGGGGGATAACGAGAGAGAGAGAGAGAGAGAGAGAGAGGAGAGAGAGAGAGAGAGAGGAGAGAGAGAGAGAGAAGAGAGAGAGAGAGAGAGACTGACACAGTTTTATTGTCCATTCAACATTACAGCCCTGTAGACAAGGGGGGATAACGAGAGAGAGAGAGAAGAGAGAGAGAGAGAGTAGGAGAGAGAGAGAGAGAGAGAGAGAGAGAGAGAGAGAGAGGAGAGAGAGAGAGAGAGAGACTGACACAGTTTTATTGTCCATTCAACATTACAGCCCTGTAGACAAGGGGGGATAACGAGAGGAGAGAGAGAGAGAGAGAGAGAGAGAGAGAGAGAGAGAGAGAGAGAGAGAGAGAGAGAGAGAGAGAGAGAGAAAGAGAGAGAGAGAGAGAGAGAGAGAGAGAGAGAGAGAGAGAGAGAGAGAGAGAGAGAGATCAACTCACATAGTGCACCAGTGCTTCAGCAAATTCTCTCTGTCTCTGTCTCTGTTTCTCTCTCACACACACACACACACACCACACACACACACACACACACACACATCCCGTTTGGGCCAAAAACTTTTCTCCCATCCTTCAGATCATGAGTGGTGGTCTGGGTGCTAGTCTTTCGGATGAGACGATAAACCGAGGTCCCGTGGGTTACACATCATTATTTAGTGCACGTTAAAGAACCCACGGCAACAACAGGGTTGTCCCTGGCAAAATTCTGTAGAAAAAAGGCACTCTGATAGGGAAACAAATACGATCGCAGACAGGAGGAAAAAAATGGGTAGGCGCTGCACTTGTGGCGACGCGCTCTCCCCGGGGAGAGCAGCCCGAATTTCATGCAGAGAAATCTACTGTGACATAATGTGGTATAAATAAATGATTAAAAATAAATATAAGCTTAAAGTTCATAGCGCTCAGGCATAATCATACTTGATTTGGTTTGGTTATCCTTTTTTCTTTCCTAGTTTACAAACTATTTTGTATTTGTATTTTGTACCACTTCATGTCACAGCAGATTTCTCTGCGTGAAATTCGGGCTGCTCTCCCCGGGGAGAGCGTGTCGCCACATGTGCAGCGCCTAACCATTTTTTTTTCCCCTGCATGCCACTGTATTTGTTTCCCTATTTTCTTCTTTTACTGTTTTACTAAAGTATCTTTACATACTATCACCGAAAAAGATTTACCAACTTTCATTAACGTTTTCACTTTATGAATAGCATCCACTTCTGCACTTTATTTAAGTGTAGATTGCATTTCATCTGAACATGACGTGCTCTAAAGTCAAGGGGAAAAAATCTGCACACCTTCATTCCCATAGCAAATCTTCATCAGTTTACTTCCCCTATGATAGTTGAATCAAAATGATTAACTCTGTTACTGTCAGAATACAAATCAATAATATTCTAATTCTAGTATCAACAATCGTCGAATCATTATTTTGTCCATGAAAACAAAATAAACGTAATCTTGTTTTCATTATGGTGACGAATCTACTTTATCTGCGACAGAAAAACTCTCAGAATTTTCTGGCTTCATTCAAAATTATCTTCTGACTGAATGAACTGTTAAGCGCTACAGTGACTAACCTGCCAGCATACTCTGCATCAAAAACCAACACAATCTTGAAGGCAGTCCCTCTAGGCTAGAAGAAGGTACAACAGTCACTCCATTATGTAGAGATCTGTAGACACACAGCTTCTCTCTTTCACCCGAAACTGACTTTTTACCAACTCTGCTTCAGGCCTTCGAGAAACACACCTCAAATGTAAAATGCCTAACGTGTGAGTCATAATAACACACCTGTTTAGCTATTTCTTTAACCCCAGTTGTGTTAAGATTTGTTTATTCATCCAAATCATGTCAACTTTACATTTGTGCATCCCTCTGTTACATTGAATCAAAATGTGTTGACTTAAAATTTTCAGATTAATTTATCAGCAGGAAAAAAACAACTTCCGGTTTCATGACTGTGACCCTGTCGATAGCTGTAAAAACCAAAACAAAACACTATCGAGGTTGCTATGATGTGATCATCTAAAATGCTATTATAAGTATCAACTTGCAACGCTACACGAACAATGTGCAGCTTTGAAATGAATGGAGTCATTTATGGAGGTGAAGTAGGTAAGAAGATAAACTGAGGATATTCAGAAAATAAACTGAGAGAAGGATGCCCATCAGCAGTCTGTAGCATCTGTTGCAGCAGGAGGAGTTAGACACATGATATGAGGGTGGGGTTGAAGATGAATGAAAAAACACACCAAGAAATCACACTCATGTCATAAGCAAATCCTTTTAATTTTCATACAATTGCACACATTTCTCAATAACACATCGCTCTAGCAATAGCAAATCTATGGGCTTTGCGAAAAATCAACTGCAAGAAACAGACATACAATACGGCTTCTGTATTTGCATACGTTAAAATTAAAGTCGTACAATTTTATGGACACTTTTTAACTCAAAATATCAAAATGGGTACATGTCTACCGTGTTTTAAATCAACAACAAAAATCATAGATGACAAATGTATCACATTCTCTCAACTGTACAATTTTGGCATCCAAAAAGTAAAAGAGGGAGTACATGAAATCGTTTTGATCACTGTGTTTTTGACTAGCCCAGTATATCATTATTCTCTGAATGCTGAATGTACAATAGAATCATAAAATCAGAGTTGAGTTCGTTACTTTTACGTTACTCACCATATTTTTAGAACCTATTTGATTTCTTGGGGGAACAAACATGCAAATAAATTTATTCAAAGTGATAATTCGTAGGGAAAGTTTAGGTATTGGAATGACTCAGGGAAAACTATAACCATCTGTATTTCTGCGCCCGTTTAAATTCAACCAACACAGGAATAAATAGACAGAAATAAATAAACGAAAACTTAGGGAGCACTGAAGATATGGGGAATGGTTCAGATTTGGTATCTAACCATATACGTTTTCTCCACGATAAATTTGATTTGACAAACAAGCAAATAAATGATTATTGATAAACAAAACAAATTCTCAGGGAAGGTTCTAACTGATGGAACTGATTCTGACCAAAATCCTATCTAAATACTGCACAGATCTGTGTGTGTGTGTGTGTGTGTGTGTTGTGTGTGTGTGTGTGTGTGTGTGTGTGTGTGTGTGTGTGTGTGTGTGTTTGTGTGTGTGTGTGTGTGTGTGTGTTTGTGTGTGTGTGTGTGTGTGTGTGTGTGTGTGTGTGTGTGTGTGTGGGTGTGTGGTGAGCTAGACCTTCTACATATCAAGATTACAATTTTTGCTGGAGATTAAATTTTACTTCTCGGCATGCATGATTTTAACACTTCAGTTCAAGGACAATTTTTAACGACGTTGGTGAAAGCGTTGCTCGTAAAAGGATTTTCCGTGGTGGTGTCTCAAAACATCTGACATTTTTACATCCTCCAATGATTTACACTACCATCCATATTTTGGGGTGTTTAAAATATGGCTATTCGCCAGCAGACAATTTTTACGCAATTATTTCGGACAAACTTTGCAAATGCTTCCACTTATGATGCATTTCAAAAGCACGGGTAAATTTGAACAATGACAATTGAAAGTTATTCATATGATGAACAAAAATGGCACAGTTTACATGTATGAACTGATGAAAGCAAGCAAATGATGCACTGCGACAAATAATGTACAAGTCATAATTATACATTATGGGAATGTACCTTTGCATCACAACACAGTAAAGTTATTACCATCTCACTGCTATACCAGCACTGAGGGCCAAAAGATAAATAAGACACAGCCGTGTGATATGTCAACGATGCCTCCTAGCCTTGGTGACTAGAAGTAGAAATATCCCAGAGCCAAGGTAGAATAAGTGGGCAGGCAGGTTTTGGAATGTTCTAGCGACAGAGATAACTCTCAACAATACATAATAAAGCGTCAATATCCAGCACTTCTAACACTTGATATGTTTGCGAGATGGCTGGATGTTGCTTCATCAACAAAAGGCCTTGGAATACAAGCGTTTCGATGTGTCTGATTATTTGAGTTTGAACATATGTCAGGAAACCCAGGTTTAGTGCAGCCTGCGATCAGCCGCCAACAAGACGAGAGACACACTGGGTTTTTGATATGTCTTTTGAACTGACTCCCGGTGAGACTATTCCGGAATGAGTACACACATTAAAGCAATACAGTGTGCTTTCCCAATCCAGTGTCATGGGATTTACCAAAGATACCTACAACGGGAATGTTAGGGATACCAACAAGAGAAAAAAAGAGCAC
>JASPKP010000712.1:0-5000 GCA_030674155.1 Stramonita haemastoma
TGCTGCTGCTGCTGCTACTTTGCTATTACTACTACCACTACTACCACTACCACCGCCAACACCAACCCAACTACTAATACTACTACTACTACTACTTATACTACTACTACTACTACTACTACTACTACTACTACTACGTCACACCCAAAACTACAACTAACTACTACTACTACTACCACCACCACCATCACCACCACCACCACCACCACCACCACCACCACCACCACCACCACTTCTTTTCCTACTATTGTGCATCTGCATTCTATCTTCAGGGGCTGGCAGGAGGACGGACCTTTAGGACTGAGGCCTGCTCTGCGGTTTGTGCAGAACCGCTACAGCGGTGTGTTTATTGCAGTGACGGCTGGCTGCTCCACTGGCTCCCCACGATTGCAAGAATCCCAGCAAAAACAGTGCCTGAAAATACCAGGTGGTGAGGTGGTGAAAGGTGAGTTGGTGGGGGGAGGGTGGTGGTGGTGGTGATGGAAGCAGAGAGAGAGAGAGAGAGAGAGAGAGAGGGAGAGAGAGAGAGAGAAGCGGAGAGAGAGAGAGAGAGAGAGATTTAGTAGATAATAGCCATGTATATGTACACACCGAAGCGAAAATAAATAGTTAAAAAGGAATACTGAAAAAGAAAACAACCAACCAACCAGCCAACCAATCAACAGACCAAATCTCATAAAAAAATGACCATTTCTTAAACATGATTTGCAAAGCATGCCCGAAGTCGGAGTGCAGCTACCTTAATGCTGAGCCAAAAAAGAACGGTCGCATACGCAAAATCTCACCATAGGTGATCCTCGGAGCTCTAGCTGAGGAAAGAAAAGAACAACTGCACTGCATATATGATCATTGTTCCTTTTAGAAGTTCCAATACAAAACGGGTGAGTCTCAGCTTTTTGTTTTTGTCAACGTCTTGTAATTTCAATCACGTTGTTGTTGCTGTTGTTGTTGTAGTTGCAGTTGTTGTAGTTGTAGTTGCTGTGCGTTCCCCCAGCTTAACACCCTGGGGGGGTCACCCTGAACATGCACTGTGTCTCACTCATCCCACCTGGGAATCACTGTGAGACTGTAAGTACACACTGGATGATAAGTTTGCCTCCGTGACTGTTTTTAAGTTTCTCCCCATACTCTCAAGCCATACTCCGACTTCAGAGAAAACTTTGTTCACGATTATACTGACACGTATTGTAGACATAAAAATTGACTTTAACCTTAACAGTTCTGGAAAAAAAGCAACCAAAAAAAAAAAAAAATCGACGTTAAAATTTTGTTATTTATACGAATGTGCAGCCATACGTCTAGATCACGTCAACATTACGGCCTTCACCTACCGCCCTTTATTGGACGGCTTCGAATGGGAGCGAGGCTACAGCCTCTCTTCCGGCCTCTACCGAGTCAACTTCACAGACCCTTTCCGGCCCCGAAAGGCTAGGGACTCTGCCCGCTACTTCACCAGGATGGCGCAAGCCAGAGGGGTCCTGAAGGAAGGCTACCCCTTCGAGACTGTCCACCGAGCCACCGGGGACCCCAGACCCCTGCGCACGGGGGGTGGGAACCCCGGAGCGACCTTAGCTAAGCCTTCTGGTGGGGGAGTAGGCCGGGGAGACCAGGGGTGGGGCATGGGAGTACGAGTGGGGCTGGAGGGATGAGAGGGAGGGTGTGGGGTTGGTGGTTGTGCTGTTTGTTGATTGTTTTTGTGTGGTGGTAGGTGTTTTTTAGATGGTGGTTGGAGGGGTGGTGGTGGTGGTAGTGGGGTGTTTGGGTGTAGGAGGTTGGGGGAGGGGTGGGGGTGGGTTATAAGGTTGGAGTGACGGTTGTTGTTATGGTGGGGGTTTTATGTGTAGAAAGAAGAGAAACAGGAAAGGAGAGATTTTAGTAAAAAAGGTTTAATGTATACAGAGACACAGGCAGACACAAACACACACCCATGCACTACCTACGCACGCACACACACAAACACACACACATTTCACGGATGCGCTTGTATGCTTTATTTTTTTTTTTTTTTTTTATTTTATTCTTTTGTATCGAGGATAATGGGATAAGCACTCTTGTGCTTTTTTTACATGTAGTCCCCGTGTGTATGCAGTTTTGTAAAAGTCATCTGTTCCCACCGGCACACGATGGCCTACTCTTACGAAAAGCGGAACAGGATTTAACGTGTGCGCAAGATGTTCTGCGTGCGTTTACACACGGGCCTCGGTTTATAGTCTCATCCGAAGGACTTTTGGGGAGAGTGGGAGTCAGCACTGATGTTTAACTCTAGGAGAAAATTTCCTCGAACGGGAATCGATCACGGGTCGTCAAATTGCGAGCGCAATGTTCTGACCACTAGGCTATCCCGTCCCATGTGTGCTGAGGATGTAAGCCTGCCATTCTGCTCAATAATTTATCATCCCCAGATTACCGAAAAAAATCCAACCCCAAATCCGATAGAAATGTAAACAAACGAAATAATTTGTGCTGGCTTAATCTTTCAATGTGTCATGGGTTTGTTATACCATTTTATCTTTATTTTAGTGTTTTGTATTTATACATTTCCAGCAGATGAAGTTATTTTCAAAGTAATTGATTATTATGTATACCAGCTGCCAAAGTAAATATGTCATGTTTTGCCTTTGGAACACACTGTGAGCCGCTGGCTTGCTGTTGCTCACAATGCTTACGTGTTGTATCATAACCATGTTTTCTTTTTTGTTTCTAAATAAATATCTCTTTCAACCGAACATCTTTCTGGGCAATTTCTAGACAGAAAGTATTTCCTGAAAATGATCAGTTTATAACTTTTTAACCTTTTGTGTTCCCCCGTTTTTAACATAATGTTAACTTTTTTTTTTTTTTTTTTTTTTTTAGCAAGATGTTAAACATTATCGTTCTGCAATAATTTGGTTTTGATGAATGTGTAGTAATTTCCCCCCAAAAGTCGTTGAATTAACTACTTCCATTAACAGATGTTGTGGTTTGAAATAACACTGATACTAATTAATAATGTCTTTACATGTTATTTAATCAGTGTTTACACTGTATTATGTGAAATATCCAACTGGAATCGTAAAAACATTTGGAAATGTTACCTTTGGCTATAAATATAATCATGCAAAAAGTGTTCATCGGTTTTATTATAAATATCATTAAAAGCATAACAATGTATCATTCTGAATGTGTGTTCAATTGATTTTCTCTCTGTGTCTGTGTCTGTCGGTCTGTCTGCCTGTCTGACTGTCTGCCTGCCCGTCTGTCTGTCTGTCTGTCTGTCTGTCTCTGTCTGTCTGTCTGTCTGTCTGTCTGTCTGTCTGTCTGTCTGTCTGTCTGTCTGTCTGTCTGTCTGTCTCTCTCTGTCTCTCTCTCTCTCTCCTCTCTCTCTCTCTCTCTCTCTCTCTCTCTCTCTCTCTCTCTCCTCTCCTCTCTCTCTCTCTCTCTCTCTCTCTCTCTCTCTCTCTCTCATTAGTGAGCTCCCTTTGAATTGGTGTGTGTGTGTGTGTGTGTGTGTGTGTGTGTGTGTGTGTGTGTGTGTGTGGTGTGTGTGTGTGTGTGTTTTGATCTTTTGATAAATAATGAAATTGTAAAAGGTTTTCTTCTTTTTTTTATTGTTTGTTTGGTTGGTTTTTGATGATGTTTTTTGTTTGTTTTTGTTTTTCTTTTCTGAAATGGTGTAATGCGTATTTTCATGATTATTTTTCACGCATATCCCATTGTAGCAGAGAAACTGTACATGTGTATGAATATGTATCCAGGATGAAGTGTGTGTGTATGTGTGTGTGTGAGTGAGTGAGTGTGTGTGTTTATGCTTGTGGGTGTGGTTGTGGGTGGAAGGGTGCTATGTCTTGACTTTTGAGGATGAATTGTTTATGGGAGGGGAGTAGTTTGTGTCTGACTGGTTTTGCTTATTCATTTGATTCGTTATGTCAATTTTCAATGATTTCCTGATTATCAGTAATTGGATGACAATATGACTGATGGATTTTTTTTTCTTTTCTTTTTTTGCTATCTTACATTTCTTTGTCTATTAATTCATTGATTTATTCATAATTGTTTCCTTTTTGCCCATGAGGGCCTGGTGTAAAGAAGCCTCTGGCTTATCCAATTACCCTCATTAAAATTTCGAGTTTCGAGTTTCGAGTTTCGAGTTTCTCTCTCTCTCACAATTTTCCGGTCAACTTACTTGTAAGTGTAGACATCCAGAGCTTTTTCCCCTTTGTATTAATAATTTTATAAAAAAAAGAAAAAAAAAAGTCTGTCCCGAGCCTTAGGCTCATAAGGCCGGTGCTTATCCCGGTTTCTGTGGCGTTAAGCGACTGAGAGTCATAGACTCCCCCTTGGATAGGACGCCAGTCTATCGCAGGGTTAACCCCCAACACAAGGTTGGTACCCCTTTTACACCTGGGTGGGGTGAGAAAATAGCCGTAAAGTGCCTTTTCCAAGGGCACAACGCCATAGCCGAAAGCTGGGATTGAACCCCCAACCTTTAGATTACAAGTCCAACGCCCTAACCACTAGACTACAGCGGAGGCTAATAATTTTATAAGCATTCTAATAAAAATCATCATCAACAACAACAGTATCAAACAACAGACAGAAAATAAGGACAACAAGAAAATAAGAGAGAGAGAGAGAGAGAGAGAGAGAGAGAGAGAGAGAGAGAGAGAGAGAGAGAGAGAGAGAGAGAGAGAGAGAGAGAGAGAGAGAGAGAGAAGGCAAGGCAAGGCAAGGCAAGGCAAGGCAAAATTCTTTTATTCGAGGATAATAGATAAGCACACATGTGCTTTTTTACATCCAGTCCCCGCCCCTTTCAGGGATAACATCAAGATAAAAAGACAGCCTCAACTAAAACAAGAACAATTATAATGATCCAATTACCAAGAGCAAATCATACCAAGTATCAAACAACAGGTAAGAAATAAGACAGAGATACAATATTAAGGTAATGTTATAAAAAAAAAAGAAAGGCACTCATTCAGAAACGAAAATAAGAAAGAATCAGTGATGATTTTGATTTGGAT